>CAJGYM010000228.1:0-59005 GCA_904845305.1 Caenorhabditis auriculariae | reverse complement strand
GCGCACTTTTCTCGTGCGCACGTAAGGAAAATGCGCACTCTTTTTCAAATTTTGTACAGGAAATTGCGCCTCTTTCTAACAACAGGAAAAATGCGCACGGTTATCAAATCCTGTTCTTTTTCGGATTATTTGAAGTTGATATAACTGATTTTTCAGAATTCATCTTTTTCAATCAATAATACCAGGCGGTCACTAGACTGGTCAGACTGATTTACCTTTCACGTGATAATGTGTAAATTTTGAATGTTATTTTTCCGAAGAAAAGCCACAGTCGAGTGCTTTATAGTTTGTTCAGAATTTGAATGTCAAGTCATCGGTCGAACTCCGCCTCTTATGTGTAGATCAAACCAATCAGAGAACGAGCCACTCACAGGCTTTGTTTGGGGCAGAGATTGCTGCTTTGAAACTCAAAAACATGGACAAACTATATTATAAAGGGAAATATGTGAAATACAAATCGAAAAGGACCTTTCGAGGTTCAAAATATTTCTGAAGAAAAATTTACAGGGTGATGAATTATTACTGCGACAAAATGAAGGAGCTGTCAATATGTCAATTGTCAATAGTCAATAAAAGACCGGAAACTCACAATTATTTTTATAAAGTTTTACAGGGATTTAATCAAAAATTAACATGAACTGCCGCTCGAAAATGTAGTGGCACTCCAATTGACTGCGGTACGCAGATGGTCGAAATCAGTTTTGTCACAGTTTTTTTGAGCAGAACGGCCAAAAAGTCAGTAGGCAAACTGGTGTGTACTGTTACAAGAGGCACATTGAAGTTTCTCAAAAATTTTGGAGTCAATGGGATAACAGAAAAAGCACAAAACTCCATTCTTCTAACTGGATAAGACCTTTTTCGATAAGGACTCGAAAAATTGGTTTTGAGCTGACTAGGAACTACGCGAACTCGCATTCAAGGATCGAGTTCAAACTTTGGTGGCTTATAGACCCGGGTAAAAAGTACTTGGAAACAAGAGAGATTATCTGCTAAATCCTATAGACTTCTGAGAAAACTATTTTTGAAAATGAACAGTTTAGGCTTGAAAAACTATCAAATTTTTTTGCTTTTCCTCCTTCTTTTTGGCTGGAAAAAAGTTTTTTAGTGTTTATCATAGCCGGATCATTCAAGGCGATTTTATTAAAATATTAAATAAGGTAAAAAGCAGTATTCTGAAAATTTTCAGGTCTAATTTTCACATTTTCTACTAATTTTTTCTCAGTTCTCTATTGGGTTTAGCAGATATTCTCACTTGTTTTCAAGTGTTTTCACTTAGGTCTATAAACCACTAAAGTTTGAACTCGATCCGCGTACCCGAGTCCGAGTAGTTCCCTAGTAAGTAAGGGTACTTAAAAACAGGCAATACTATCTGCTAAACCCCATAAGGTACTGAGAAAAAAGGTACACACCTTTCAAATTATCTTGTTTACTGCTCTCTGAGTTGACCTCATCTCTTACAGAGACTAGCTATATCTGAGCTATCTCGGAGGTACTTTTAGAGTCTCCCTCAAGTCTATCTCATTTTTGCTCAAAGTCCTCAGAGGTATACTTGGGTTACCATCGATAGGCTTCAGACCCTGCGATATGCCCTCAGAGGGTCTCGCGATACCCTTTTTTTCTATTTTTTTCGGAAAAACAATTCCTTCAATTTTTTTGCGACTTCTTTTTAATTGCTTACATAGACGTGAATCGTTATCAATTTCGAGAATCGAAACCTTAAAAAAGTACGTTCAAATTGAGCTTCAGGGCGACCTTATCGAATAATTTCTGAACGTCGCAATAAACTCCCTCTCATACGGCCTTGATGCGTAATGAAGTAACTTTTGAGTCAAGATTTTTTCCAGTGTTGTACTTGGCTGTAAAAAAATCACTGAAAAAAATTTTTTTGGTGGTTCGGCCCGGCCCAAAAAGCTCAAATTTTTCTTCATTTCGAATTTTTTTAGCTGTTTTAACGAGAAAAAGCGGGGTTTTTTTGCTTATTTTTTTCTTCATTGAGTTATTAAAAAAATGTGATTCAACATGTAAAAAAATATTTTTTTTCGGTGAAAATGTTTTTTTAATGAAATAAAAAAAGTTTCTTGAATCTCTGGCCTGAGCCCGCGCTTTTTCGAAATTAAAAAAATCAAGTCCTAGGGGGCTTTAGGCCTTCATAGCCAAGCCTGCCTGCCTTGCCATAAACGCCCAAAAAGGCAGAAACGACTTTTTCCGAAAGTCAGCGTGGCATCATCATATTATAGAAGAAGGCTTGATGAAGGTAGGAATAATGACTGGAACAAAAAAATGAGCTCGGGTCGGCGAGAGCAAATGCTAAAAAAACTTTTTGTCGCAGTAATTATTCCTCCACTCTGTATTGTTTAATGTTATCAGATGGAAAAAGATCTGTATATTTTGAGAGCATCTCACTTTTTTTAGCAGATTTTGCAGAAGCTTTTTGAGACCAAGCTTGGAATCAGCTTGGTCTCAAAAGAGAGCATCTCACTTTTTTTGCATAACTACACCTGGTCTCATTCCGAAGTGACCGCAGACCATTCCTGATAAGAAATATTCTCCATAAATTATCAAATAATCAAAAGATGTTCAATTCATCTTTAGCTGAAAGATTTCTTCATGACAAAGAGAAAAGTGAGATGGTTTATGTGGACTTCAATCTAGAAAAAAGCGCAATTTGATAACCGTGCGCATTTTCCTGATGTTAGAAAGAGAGCGCAATTTCCTGTACAAAATTTGAAAAAAGAGTGCGCATTTTCCTTACGTGCGCACGAGAAAAGAGTGCGCACAGCGCGCACTTTCCAGCATGCCAGTTTTTTTTTTCGAGTGTGCTTTATCTATTCTACCTCCTCTTTCTTACCTTTTTAATAATATAATTCAGAGTGATTCCACGAAGTTTGAATAAATCTTCAGAAGCTGAAAAAAAGATTTTTGGGGAGTAAGAGATGATTCTGTTTTCCGCGAAATACTTTGGATATGGAATAAATTTTTATTTTCAATTTTCAAATTTTGATGGATTTGGGTTATGAAAACGTCAATGTTCCTAAGTATCTATTTGGAACCTTTACTTCTTTAACTAAATTTAGTTCAAGTCGGTCTTTGATAACGTAGAAAACATAAGTGAGAAAAGCGGAGTATTCTAACAAACTAGTTTCATTGAAATTTTATTGTGAGATGGTATCATGAGTTTCAAGTTTCTTTTTTTGCTAGTTTCAGTATTTTTCGACGCGGATGCTCCTTTTCTGAGACTGTGTGCTTTTTCGCAGACTTTTCAATATTGTTATTCTATTCAAGCTGATTCGATTTCAGACTTTCTTGCAATTGGCGAAAATGGGTGGCGTGAGAGGTATGTTGCCATTTCTATTTGATGCGGAAAAATGGTTTATCAGATGTACGTCTGAATAATTCGCAAGGTCATTTACAAAAAAGAATGGGATGCCGCTGTGGGCCTCTCTACATTGATTTCACGTTTGGCAATTTATGCGATGTGCTTGTAGCCGTGGCACTACTGGCGTTCGCCGGCGTCGTCGGTCTGACGCTTCTAGTCCTCGGTTGTGCGCTTCCCATGTATCAGTGAGTTAATTCAATAATATTTACCTCGAGTCACTAATTCCTTTCTCAGAAATTGGTCGCCTATGTTTGTTCTCGCGTTTTACGTTCTATCACCGGTACCACTATTGATAGCGAGAAGATTTCAGGAAGACATGACAGGTTTTTCTTGAGAAACCGACATTTTGCAAAGACAGTTTATTTCAAAACTGATCCTTTACAAAAGCTTTGGAAGGAAATATCTTCACTTTCCAGGTACCAATGCATGTGTCGAACTGGCTCTTTTCGTCACAACGGGAATCGTCGTCTCGGCGTTCGCCCTCCCGAGTGTCTTGGCTCACGCTGGAACGGTAAATTGGGTGTTTCGAGTTAGGAAAAGGAGTAGCCTCCGATTAATTAACTAGCATTGCAGGAATTTACCTCAGCAGTTTATAGCCTTGATGTTTTAGTTAAACTATAATTTTTTAATGAAATTCACTCGTTTAAATCAATTTTTCTGGTTGTTGTCTAATGTTATGTGAATGACGGCGGTAATGCTGGACAGTTCATGAAAAATTGAGCTGTGATCAATAGTAGAGTAAAAGTCCGAAAAATCTTTGGAATACTTCGGAAAATAGAAGCTCTGCTTTAAAAAAATGATGAATTATAAGAATATTCTGATGAAATGTACAGGTCCTTACAAATTTCTTTTTTTTTGCTCTTCTCTGTTCAAAAATTTTCATTCTGAGGTTTTCTCAAAAAAAAAAAACAAGTTTGAAAAAAGTCTTTTGAAATCTTCTCAGCCACTTAGGTTTTTAAAGCTTTCTCGAGACATCTCTGTACCCTTCTGGTAAACTATCTGTGAGTAGAGTATAATTTTTGATTTGTTTGCAAAAGGAATCGTGTTGTGGATGGGAAGTGGCACGTTCCAGATAAAGTTCTCGGCGGCGCTGCTGGTCAACACCGGCTCCTTGGTGATGTTCGGAACTATCATCGCCTATTTCTACCTTCATCGTGACGAAGACGGCGGCAGTTGGAACCAGTCCCTCTTCTGATCGTCTTTTTGTTGTGTGTGTTTTTTGCATTTTATTTTTTTTTACGTAAATGACATACCAGTACGGAGGTCTGCTAGTGGCGGTTTTACGAGAAAAGTGTGCGAGGTGAACATCGAAGATAGGATTAAAACTTCTGTGGTAGGTAGACCCAGGTGTGAGCATTCGAAAAGAGAAAAGGCAAAAAGTGGAAAAAGTTTCTTTCTCGTGTTTCTTATGATATATTGAATAACAGTAGACGTTTTGGAAATCGAGAAACCGAAGAAACTCAGATTTTGAGCCTTTTCCGTACATTTTCGAGAGGCTATTTCTCAGTTCTCTTTGGCGCTTAGTAGATATTTCTTTTTATTTTCGATTACTCACACCTAGGCCTATTCACCCCAAAAGTTTGGACCAGTTCTGCAATGTTCACCTCACACACTTTCCCTGTTAGTGCGTTTCGAAGTGAATACTTTTATAATTTCTAAAAAAAATAGGCGCACTTTTCAGAGATGCATCTGTAGAAATTCGAATGACAAAACCATAATGAATTTTTTGAAAAAAACATAAATTTTCCGTTCATCCCGACTTTGCAGTAAATTTTAGAGCTTTAATCAAATTTAAAACTAGTTTTACGACGATGAAAAAAAAAGTGAGTTTCAACGAAAATGTGAAGCTATATTCTGTTGTGTTCAAGAGTCCTTGTGAGTGTGCTTGAAGGATCAATGATGCATGATCAAAAAAGTAAGGATCTTCGGAAGACTACAGACAGATCAGCAAATTTTAAACTTGTTTTAGTGTCATCAAAATATCCGTGGAGCTCGAACCCTGTTTTCGTGACCTTATTCTTCTGTATATTCTTAATTGAGCTTATTTTAGAGCTTTTCTGTCATGTACTCTCCCTCTATATATTCAAAGGTGGCTCGTGAAATTTTCCTGAATAATTTTCATTTTTTTTTGATGACGTTTCTTGTACGTCAGGAAATTGTAATATGAAAAAAATTATAATTCACACAACGTGTTTATTCTTCTCATTTTGAATGGTAGCTCGAAAAAGGAAAATGTTATTCAGATTGCAAAGTCGTCGGCGTTGCTCGTGTGCCTGGCGAACCTGGTGAATTTTGGTGCCATCGTCCTCTACTTTCGCGTGTTTAATGGTGACGACATGAACGAAATGTCGCTCTGGTGACAGTCTAACATTTCTTATCAACCTCTTTTTTTTTTTTTTCTTTTTCTGGCGGAAAATGATTTGTAAAACGAATATCAAACTTGCTTTTTCGTGTATAACAAGAAATTGTTGGAAAAAAATAATTTTTAGTCATCTTTTTCCGCCCTTGCAAAGTCCTCTTATTCAATAGTGAAATGCGGCCCGACCTTGAAAAATTGTACACGCAAATGTACAGCTTCCACTAATTCCTACCATCCACGGTTACAGTTCGTATTCTTCTTAATTTATTCTTGGTGCGTGTTGCATTAATGTTTCATATTTCATTATTTGAATAAACTCAAAATTCATAACCGTATGTAAGTAAACAGCAATCGAGATCCTAAAAGTCACGAGAATTGAATTCCAGTTCTTGACATATCCAAATTAAAAATACTTGGAGAGAATATAAGAGTTAGGCAAGATTTCAGAGGCACTTTCCGGTATGGACTTGTAATAATTGGAAAAAAAAATGTAGGAAAAACGAAAAGGTTTGACTATCTCAAAGAAATATGTTAAAATTTAGCCGAATGGACCCGAGTTTGAATAGGGTAAGAGATAAACATTCAGCAGCGTATTTCATTAGCGAGGCTGCAGAAAGTCTTGCCATTTTCGAGAAGTGTGGCTCTTGTCGCGAAAGAGTTCACCTCGGCCGACATCGAAAGACTTCCTGGAGAATTTTTATTCAATTCAGTTAGAGATTTTTCCAAAATTACCGTTTCGCAGCGCGTGAATCGGCGAAACTTGGGTCCGCAAGTTTTCGTCGTGAGTGGCCAGAAAACGCGTTTGCTCGAGACCTTCCAGCGATGTCCTTTCCACGACGTTCGCAGGAAGCGACAACTGCAAAACTTATTTCTGCTTTTCAACGACTTTCGACTCAGTAAAGATCATTTTTCCACGTTGCGTTTTTCTTCTTGTTCAAGACCTGCCAAACTCACTTTGTGCCTAACTGAGCGAGTGCTGACGCTTATAGAGCGACGAATATTTTTGCTACGTTTGGTCCAGTGGCGCCAGATGCTAAACTTGTCCTGCACGGGGAGTTTGAGTGTGATGCCGCGCATTCCGCAGCCGTAAACCACCACCAGCTCTTTTCTGTGAAAATGCAGCCTCATTTATTGTTATTATTAATTTTGAAGTCTCAGAAACGTTTTGAGCACGTAGTAGTTTGAAGTATCGTTTTGAACTTTCCAATTCAGCCTAGGTTCGATTTAACCCCGATTTATGCTGAAAATTCGCCCTAGGGTTTCGCGCCAGTTTGCTATTATGACACAAGGCTCATCGATACAAGTCCATTAATTCATTGTGAAAAACAATACTTCCAGATGCAATCAGAGTAGTTAGAAGATACCTAAGCCGTTTAAAACCTCAACTTGAAGTGGCTGCTCTCAGTCCGAGGCATCCACCTAGAGCACGGTCTCCGGGCTCCAGCTTCAAGATTCGCTGTATTCTGAGCTCGCCAAAGCGTAACTGAATGATTTACGCGCAGAAGAAAAAGTAGAAGGACCGTAAGACCATGCTTTTTACTCTTTCGACTACACGTTTCGACTTCAAGTTCGCGAAATGCGGTTGTTCGTTATAGCTTCAAAAGTTCTTGTTCACCGTCGATTAAGTCTATAGATTTTGTGAAAATTTTGATTTCTCCAGGTGCCTTACTGGAATCATTACCAATAAAATTGATAAACTCACCGAAAATCGCGACCAAAAAGAAGATAAATGACGAAATTGATGGATGAATTGATGATGGCCAGAAAGTTTATAGCCTCTCGCGAAAAAGTGTAAAATATTTTATGTTCCACCATCTAAATAAATTCTTAATGTGCATAAAAAACTACATTGACTTCAAAAAACTGACCAAGGTTTCCTGCCCGACGATCCGCTCGAGCAGGGTTAGGACGAATCCCCAAAAGTTGCAGCCGAGAAAAATGCAGACGATAATGACGAGAACCAATGTCGCCTCTCTGCTTTTTTCCTTGAGCTCGTTGCGGTTGGAAATTCTGGAAAACTCCAGCTTTTTTCAATTCCTTTTACGAGTTTTAGCGTTTTACTGAATATACATAGGTGGTTGAGACTCGACTTTTCAGCCAACAAAAGACAGCCTTCGAAAAATTTTCTGCTTCTTCCTCAGTTTTTCGGTTCTTTCTGTCTTTTCCCAGCTGAGAAACATTTCAATCGCAAAACTAGCAAAATAACAAATTCACGAGATTATTGGTTTTCCTTCTAAAAAAGTTTTCATGGACAAAAAGCACACAAGCACACATTCTATTTAAACGTAGAATGACGTATGCAAAATACGTGAGTGAAGTTCATTTTTGATTATAAAAAATTTAAAATCTCAAGAATGATTTGTTCAAAGAAACATTCAGAATAGAGCCAAGTTCGTCAATGGCTCATCCTTTTTGTTCCAATTTTTTTTCTTCAAAATAAGTTTCCCTAAAAACAACTTTCCAAAAGAAAAAACAAAGGTCATTCAATTTTATCCGTTATAAACGTTCAAGATAGACTTTTCCAGCTTCCCGAATTCCCCTATTTCCTTGAGTGAATATAAAAAAATCGGAAAGAAATTTAGAGGATGCACTCCAGAAAGTTCTTGAAAATATCTTGTCGTTGTTTGGCAGGAGGCTAAAATTAATTTGAGTGGAATTCTATCGACTATTCGGTTTGGAGAAAGAACTTCCGTGTGCGGTCGAAAAACTTAAGGACAAAAAAACTTGGGGAGACGTCCATAGGAACCAGACGGAAGCGACTCAGACAACGAAGGCTCATGCCATTAGATGCCATTCACGAGGTGATCAGCCTTAGGAAAACTGTGAACTTGCAGCCGAGACGTCCATGGAAAGAAAAAGAGTTGCTGAGGTGAGAGCAGCCGGAACGACAAGAGGCACGAGACACAAAAATTTGTGGTTATGGTGTGTTAGAAGTGAAACAGTGGTGTGAGTCCGTTAGACAGTATAAAATACTCTGAAAAAAAACCCGAACCTCGCGATTTCTCGCGTCAAATGCGCACTGGTCGATAGTGCGGCAGCAATACTTCTGAAAATCACGAAACTGCGGGGAGTTTATCTTTGGGATGAAGAAGAACTCAAAGAGAAGCAGGGGAGTCAAGAGAAGTTGATTTGCAATGATCGCATACTGGTTTCAAGGCGTGCCAAGCAGCCGGGTGCAAACTTATTACGATTAAAATTTACTATTTTTTCAACATAAGAAGCTTCTCTTTGCATAGAAGTGAACAGTCTGATTCATGATAAAAGAAAATTTTATGAGAAAGTATTTGCAAAAAAAAAAGAATGCAATTTCCGCTGATTTTGGCAGACTACAGCTCATTTATCACTTTTTCTTCCAAACGATCACAAAACTTCAGATTATGAGACAAATGAAACCTACTTTTGGTTGTGGAAATCATATTTCTCGAGGCTGCGACGAATCGTGTAGGCGATGATGGAATTGAAGAGAAAAAGGGTGAGGAACGGGAAGAAGACCATGACGACGTTGGTGACCCACAGAGAGTAGACCTGCTGGTAGATCGGATTGCTCGCCATGGTCGACGGCAGCAGGATGTACGACTGCCAGTCTTTGCCGTCAGGACAGTCCGGGTTTATCGTCACCTTCAAGAACCAATCATCGAAATAATTTAAAAAATATAGAAATAATTGACTGGCTGGCAGGGAAGGTAACTTTACTTTGAACTTGGGAATTGAAATTTTTCCCTAAAAATTGGCCAGAACATTCCTCGAAATATCAGAAGAACATTTTGGAAGTCTTAGTCTGTAAAACTTGCTAGTTTTAGAAAATTAAGGGATCGAATCTCTAAAATGGCCTATTTTTACGGAATTCGAGTTTTCTTCAACTATGACGTGTACTTTTTTAGCAAGTAGAAAATTTTACAAGTTGGATCTTTCGATAACATTATACAGTACATCACGGAGTGTTCTGAGCAACTTTTAAGAGAATCCTAACCGCAAAGTAAATGACCTTGCTTGTTAGAAACTTCTGGAAAAACTGGATATGGGGCTGTTTTTGAGAAGCGTTTTTCAATTCAGAACTTATCCAAACAACTCACTTGCAGTTCGAAAAATTTTGTACAGTTGAACAAAACGGAAAAAGTGGTCACGCCAAGGATAGTCCACGCGGCTCCTCCTATAAAATTGTTC
The DNA here is from genome assembly GCA_904845305.1 of Caenorhabditis auriculariae. NCBI lineage: Eukaryota > Metazoa > Nematoda > Chromadorea > Rhabditida > Rhabditidae > Caenorhabditis > Caenorhabditis auriculariae. The sequence continues at coordinate 49,106 of CAJGYM010000228.1, read as the reverse complement.
AACAAGCTTTATTTTTTCAAGAAATGAAAATAAGTAAATTGCGAAGATAATTATTTTGACGGGAAACGCACCAGATCCGCACATAATCTTGCTGGTCCTTGCGTGGCAAACGGCGAAATAGCGCTCGATTGTGACGGCGACAGTAATGTAGACGCTGCCCGTCTGCGAGATGTGCGACAAGGCGAACGCAAATCTACAACATTTTTTCCTATTTTTGGTCTATCCAAAACTCTCCCGTCGGTCCTATAGTTGTAAATTTGTAGTTCTAAACCAATTTCGAAAGATTTCAAAAAAGAGCACACTCTTTTAAGAAACATTCTTCAAAAGGAGAGCCGGTCAAAAACCTGCGAAACCAATTTGAAAACGGCGTAGGAAATTAGATTTTTTGCCGTATGTACTTTTTTTCCACGGTAGATAAAGTTGTTACGGAGAAAAGTGGTCGTGACGTTTATTTGGAACCGATGGACTATTGAAAATAAGAAACATCAAAGATCATTTTGTTCGGTACAGAACCCAACCGAGAAAAAAAAAACGTTCTTGATTACTATTCATTTACAGTCTCAGCGTCTCGATATTTTATAGCCTCAACTTTATTTTCTTTGTTCTTTTCACTGTACTTGAATAGTAAATTTCCGTTGGATGATTTCAATTCTTATTATAACTTAATTTTAATTAAATTAGAAGAAATAAAGATTCCTATTCTTTCTCTATAATTTTCCCAAGGTCATATTCAAATTTCCAATCACCTCTTGTCGTGTAAATTTGCGTTTGATTCAAGTCAAAAATCCTATTCAAATTCCTTCAAATTTATTACTTCGTTCTCTGGGTTGAAATTACACTTAACAGAGTTCTATATAACTCGCGAAACACTGTGCAAAAAGACTAGGTTTATACGTCTCCAAAATATTCTTTGTCCCAAGATAACTGTGAATTAAGTATGAACTCCACAGTGAGGTTGATTCAAAACTGCCTAGCCTTCAATTTGTTTTACCCTGAGGATAAATATATGTTACAATTGATTACAGTATAAAATAATATTTGTTTTGACTATTTGCTGAAAAAAGGAACCTGAGATATGTGAGCCAGGCTACGTAGAGTTCGAAATCTTTGGTGTACTCGATAATGTACTCCATGGCGTAAATGAAGAAGGCGGTGATGAGCAGACAAGAATCGAAAACGGCCAGGGCGGTCAGGAACAAGTTGTTCGGGTTTCTCATCGACGGTCTGCAACTCCTTCGTGTTGCCAAAAGCACCAACCTCATATTTTGGATAAAAAAAACTTGTACAGAAAAAAGAATCGCCTGAATGAAAAAAAAATAATCTGTTGCTATTTTTCGGTGCTTTTTGAAGAGCTTAGTTTTCAAACAATTTAAATGACCTTTCGTCTTTTTCCATATTCTCAAAAGTAACTTCAACTTGTGCCGATATGCATTTATAAACAAAAAACTCTTACAAGCTCCACTGGTAAAAATTTTCGATATCATTGTGTTCACTAAATGCACTTTTATCCACATTTTACAAACGACCTTCGAGTTAAAGAAGCATTTCAAGTATCTTTCGGCTTTCGATCTGAGGTTCGTTTTTCAATTAGAACAGAGTCAACTTCTTCCCTTAACTCAACTTTTTCCGGTGAACTGAGCAGAGTTCTGAACGCGTCAGAGAGTTCGCAAACTCCTTTCATGTCGAAAAAACTCGGCTTAAAAAGAACGCGGCTCAAAGAGCGTGCTTCAAACTTTGCGAGTGGCTGCCTCTCAAGCTTAAAAACCTCAAGAAGGATTATATTTGGTCTTGAAAACTTTTTTTTCCGTGGTCCACAAAATAACTGAAGCAAGAAAAAATTTTGCAGTTCAAAGAAGAAAAAGAAGATTGCCAGCCACTTCTCTTGAGCTCCAACAGACCCGTGGGAACACATAACACGATGAAAAATCACTTATTTTCGTCAAACCCAAGCTGTGAAGTCAGAATAATCAGAAATAAGAGAGAAATCACCTCGTGAGAATGAGGGCAGTGGTGGCATTTCCGAACAAGCCGAACAGTCCGATCAGCGTGCCGACGACGCTGATCAGAAAGAATTTGACCTAAAAATAGTTGCCTATTAGTACATTTTGATGAAACTTTTGAAAGTTGTGGTTCAACATTTGTCTTTTATTTCTCAAAGATCAGATAATCGTGAGAAATGTTTAAGCAAAAAAGCTCAAAGAAAGATGAGTAAGAGGGCATATTGAGTTTGAACAACATCCTGCCCTCAAGACGAGACGTCTGCAATATATAGTCGGAAATGAGAAAATTTTCGGATTGGCTTTGAAAGTTGCTGACTCGCTCTTTCAAATCAAATGCCGGAAGGTGAGACTTCCGACGGGCTAAAAAAATAAGTGTAAGAGTCATCAATTCGAAAAAAAATATTTCTTGTTGCTGGAGGCGTTTATTAATTAGGTTAGGCGGAAACGTTTTTATTTCTATATTAACGCCGTCATTGACAAATTGGAGCGTGTAGTTGACATGTTGAAAGTTCGTTTTTTTTTCCTTCCTTTTCCAGATTTTCGACATTTATATTTGTATGAAAAACAATGGTGGATTGAGAAATGAGAAGTGAATCTATTCGAAACAGCCTGAAGTGTACTTGAAAAAAACCTTCAGCATCGTTCTCCACATAACCCCAGATTTCTCAACTTATCGTATTTGCGAAAGCCAGGAGTTAAGTCAAAGTAGTAGCGAATGTGCAAGGTGAAGATCGAGCCCACCTCGAGAAAGTCGTGAGGCTGAAGACCGCAGTCGACCGGTTCTTCCGTCACGTTGCTCTCCATCTCGTCGTTCAGGATCCGTGGAGCGCGGCGTTGGCCGCCGCCATCCCGCTGCAAAAAATTTTCTGCAATTTCTCGAAAGCCTCGAAGAGCCGCGAAACTTGGGAAAACGAAGAAAAGTCGATGAATTACGACGTGAGAAAAGCGTTCGTAGTTTGATAGATTTATGAATCAATAAGATAACCCGAAACTTGTACTTTTTGTTTTCCAAAGGACACATTATATTCGATCTTTGTAGTTTATTCACTTCTCCTGACATATATTATGCGCTAAACAGATTACGCAAAATATTATATTTATTTACTCTTAATATTCGGAGCAAAGAGAGGGAAGGCTAACGATGGGAAGCCCTCTCAAATTGTACATTATTTAGACCCAAAACGACTCTCTTTTTCGAACATTTCAAACTTATATATTTGATATATTTCTTCTTCCGACTTTTCAAATATTACGAACAAGATTGAATTTTGTTTCTGGATTGATAAGAAAGTTTATAAATCAAAATCTTCCCTATTATTAATGCAGAAAATTATGCAATTGAAAAATGACAGAATTTGTTCGAAAAAATATGGATAAAACGAAAAACAATAGCAGACACAAGAACAGAAAGAAGAACCTAGCTCGGCTATACACGAGTTCCTCATAGTTTTTTCATCCCTACAAGACTTCATGATCCCTAAAAAGGTTTGAAACCCAACCGATTTGACTTCTCACTGTTTTTTTTTCTAATCTCTTCGAAATACAGAAAAGAGCAGAAAAATATATTCACCAGAAGACTCATTATCCAGAAAAAAATCGTCAATTTGATGGAAAATCCAATTTCTCCATATTTATGGGTAGAGCCTTTTTGTTCATTCCTATAAATGGGCAACAGCTTTTCGAAAACAAAAATGGAAGCTTCAGAGCAGAGTTTGCAAAGATAATTAGAAATGGGAAGACGTAATGATGAAGGAGTATTCCACTTGAATAAGTCAATTTAAAATTTATTGGTGCGCTTTTTACTTTAAGGCGGATGATAAAAAATAGAATGACCACATAAAAAGCTACGATTCGATTGCTGAAAACCTTCTGATATTTGAGAGCAAATAAAATGAACAAAAAATCAACTCTTTTTAATTGAAAAGAGCTGAATACACTGAGATCGCTGTAAACAAACTTTTCGAGTAATATTTCAAACATATGGATCTTCACAGCTTTGAGTTTTAAGAAGTGACATCTGGAACCTTGCTCGTTAAAAAAACTAAACATGATTGATAGACTTTTGGATAGGTCTCGAAAAACCAAATTTTCTAAGCAGTTAGTAGGGAAAACTTTAATGACTACTTCTCAAACCAAGAGGCGCGTTTTTTAAAGACTTAGTTAAAAAGGCAAAAACTAAATATCAGGCCATACATTTCTTTAATAGTGCAATGCACTTCCTTTCAGCCAATGAACCGGGGAACGTAAAACAGTAAAAGACGAGAAGCGAGGAAATGAAGCTGTGCAGACAACGGAGTGGGCGGGACAAAGCCAGTGACGTCGGCCTTCGGAAAGGCCGTCTGCTTCACAATGGTCCGGGCCGTTGGGGAATTAATTAAAACCTTGAAAAACTAAAAGGCAGTGGATTTTGATTTTGAACCGGATCAGAAAGTGTGCATTGATCATACTGCCGCAGCAGAAGTTAGTTTCAAGCCGAAAATTGGTTCGAAAAAATCGATGGGCTAATGAAGTAGGTTTGTATCTTTAATAAGGATTCAATTAGTTGCTGGAGAGCACAAATTACAAAGTTGGGCGTCCAAATTGCCATTGGAACAGACCATAGAGCAATGCCTATTAAAAAAATAATTATATAGAAATAGCGAAGATAAATAAGAAAAAAATATCTGGTTGAATTTATCCCCAAAAAAATATTTTCCAAGCTATGTAAAAACAAATTTTTTTGAAAGTAAACTTTTTTTAAACACCAAAAAGAAACTTTCATGATTTAAAAAACATCAAGAATGACTCTTTCACAGAAGCAAAAGCAATATGGAAAAGAACAAAGATGTTGCTCATTTTCAATAATTTTGGTTACTAGATTTGAAAAAAAAAATACTTCTGTTCTATTGAGCAAAAAAAAAATAATGGGATTAGTAAGCGACGGAAAAGATTTGAAGGAGAAAATAGACCTAATTTATACGCCGACACCGTTTTGGAGAGACAAATCAGATTTAACTATCTCATTTCGAAGTGGTTAGGTAGAGGGCACGTTTTTTCCTTGTGAGGCAAATGACGAGGAGACTTCAGGAAACGACATCCACGCCTCTTCGGAGTTGAGCTCCACGAGAAGAGTCTTCAAACTTCCTTCTTTTCCATTTGGCTTGCTGGTTCTGTGTGAAGAGTTCAATGCGACATGGAAAGTCGGAGTAAATGAAGGAGCCAGGCAAAGCCTCGAGGCCAATTGGACATCGGAAACAACAAATTTTTCAGTCGCACCGCACACTCGAACTTGCACTCCAATAGTTGTTTTCCGAGTGGCGAACTTGAAAATAGCTTAGTTCAGACAACTCCTATCAGTGCACAAGTGTCAATGCCGATATAATAACAAAAGAAAGGGAAGGTTCGAAGTAAGGGGTAATCAGCTGCTTTCCAAAGCGAAGATCGACAAATGCCGCGTCTTTTCTCGAAAAGTGTGAGCCTTGAAGACCTTGTTTTGCAGCCGTTGTTTTCTAAACGAGGAAATAAAAGTTTGAAAATGATCGCTGTCGAATAAGTACAAGCAGCAAGGAAAATTGCTGAGCATCGCAGAAAAAAGCTGGCGAATACAGCCACGAAGATTTCAGACTCAAAAAATAACGTCGCAAAATTAGGTTTGCCTCAGCGCAACTTCAAAATTCGCCTTCTGAGAGACGTCGCTTCTTCTCATCTTTTTTTCGATCCTCTAAGCGCCACGACCTACCTTACACTCTAAACCGAACATGCCGTTTCCGCAAACGCCTTTACCAATGAAGCTTCAATAAATCAGCCCGTATTCTCTTATTTTGTGGTTCGCCGGACATTGAAGAAGTATGATTAAAAAAGAAGACCAGAAGAACAAACGCATAAATTACATAGAACTGAGAAAAAAAAACCGTTCAGTTCCAGAGCTGTGAAAATAACCAATCAGAACTCGAGTTTCCATAGAATCGAATATACGATGCTAGAAATATTTCTCAACAGCTTGCAAAAAAGAAGAAAAGAAATAGGGCCTTGTTAACCAACTAACTACTTCAATAACCTATAAAGCATAAGATTTATTTTGAGTCACCACTTAGTGAGATTCTGCTTATTTTTATTTTTTCTCGGCATTCTTCCTAAAACGAATGGTAAAAACGCAATCTAGCCAAATTTGGTTTGTGCTTGTTTTTTAGCAAATGTCTCTTTTTTGCCTATCTCTCCTTTGTCGGGAAAAAAAAGGAAGGAGGTCGGAAAAAGCGTGCCGAACACCCGAAAATACGTCGAGCTCCAAACAATTAATATAATTAGTGACACTCATTCACGGATGTTGATTCTCTTTGACTTTTGGAGAATAGTAGAGATTGAAGCTTCTGCAAGTTCTCAATCGCCGCGAACGAACGGAAATTGGCTGGAACGAACTGACGCGCTTGTTTTGAACGGTTGTTGGTGAGCAATGGAGTGGGCAGTAGGGAAAAGTGCAGAAGATGCTCAGCGAATCCGTCCTGGCCCACGGAACCCATTTCGACAATGGGATGCCGTGACTGAGCTCTTAAATTGCTTTTTATGCTCCACCGGGGGATTTATTAAAGAGCTCATTTGGCTGAAATTTCTCTTCTCGGCTCACCCATAAAACCAGGAAGGATTTTCTTGCCAGTGAATTTTTATTGCGCCAGAGTTTTCTGCAATTAAGAGCTACTTTTTGAGAGATTAATGCCTGTTGTTATCTGAGTGAGGATAGTCAACTCAGCGTACCAGGGATGGAATTTCCCCTATCATCTTCATATATATTATAGCTGCCTCTTAAAACAACAACGTACTTTGGTACTTGCATCGGTCACATCCCGACTTGCTACTCGGTGAACTGAGTAGAATTTTTAATTCGATCAAGATATGGCGGAAGTTATACTAAAATGAAGAGAAATTGATGAGCTTTGTAAAAATTCTCCCTTCCTGGTTCCCAAGTTACTACTAACCAAGGCTTTCCGCAGAATATGATTTTAGGAAATTTCCATTCTCCAAAATTAAAAAGAAATCAAAAAAAATCTACCAAAAAAAGTCGAATAATAAAATAAACTTCAATACAACCGATAACAGCTGTAGATCGATTCAACTAGCCTCGGTAAGTAACGGACCCAGGCACGCATATAATCTCACTAGAAGGGCGGAAGGAGCGTCATCGAGGGAAAGGCGATAGAAAAGAAAGGAGCCGTCGGATGAATAAATGAAAGTGGAATAGAAGCACAAACAATGGGGCCAAAACACGGCTTCTGGTTGCGGAATAAGAGCTGTCTACTCGGTTATTCTGGAGAAGTTCGCACAATGTCCTCCAAAAGCTATTCAACAGGATGACTGCAAAATCAATGAATCGACATAATAATTGCCATCCAAAGCATTGGACTGAGATGCCACCAATAGTCATAAAAATATCGATGTCAGATGAAGATAAATCTCAGAAAACAAAAACTGAAAAATTATAGATCCTGCAAGAGGTGCCTTCTTTTGGAAAAAAAAAATGACAGTAGGTTTTTAATGCATCGTTTTTTCCCCCAAAATTCTTGAAGTGGCTCCAGATTTTCAACGTTTTATTACGTCGTCCAGAACGAAATATTCCACTGCCAAGAAAAATGAGTTAATGCCAGGCTACGGCTCGTTTCTTCTTCATGTTTTTCGTTTCTTTTTGTAGACGTAAAATTAATGTTCTGAAAAAAAAAATTGAATTTGCGTCGCTTCATACATTTTGGCTGTTGAGTGGAAGAAGAAATGATAGGTAAGGAAGAGCTTTGATTTTCGAAAATTTTCGTAAATTGAGGGAAAAACCCTTCAATAAACATGTGAAGTATAAATTCTTTATTCATATATCTAATCTATTTATTAAAGCAACTAGTTTTTTCTTTCTGAAAATTATAAATTATCCAAGCAATATTTCTTTCGTTCTTTTATGCGCTCAAGGTGGCAAAAATATTTCGAGAAGCAATGCCAAAGATTCGATTTTACACAAAAAAATCCTTGACGAAGGTCTGTTGGGAACTTGAACATGGGAAAAAATTTTCTTTTTTGAAGAAGATGATACCTCTTAAAATATTTACCTTAAAATGTGTTAACGTTTTATGAATAGCATGCATCGATTGAAAATCAGAAACGATGTTTTTTGAATTAAAAATGATACTTCTGACTGAAGCCAGAAAGAAAATGAGCAGAGAAGAAAAACAAAAAAGGCCAAAAAAAGAAGTCCCCTAAATGATGAGATCTTTTACCATCTTTTTTGACGACGAGGGGCTTTCTAAGAAATCCATTTTGACGTTCCGAGGTCTACTGCAAAACAAGTGATAGCCAAGTGTTCGTCTATTGTCAAAAGGAGTTATTCTGATTTGAACCTTTTAATAACTTCTGGATCACAATCATTAAGCACATTTATTTTTTATAAGTATAGCAAGCGGAATGAAACCTCTTGTCGGTTTTCGCGAGTTCTTTACAAAGAATTGAAGAGTTTTTCATAAATTATACAATAACTTATCATGGTGGAAAAAGAAGGAAGAAGATTTTAGTGCCTTTGGAAAAGCCGATTTTCGTCGCAGAAAGTAATGCTAAGAATGGTAAGAACAAAAATGAACAAAAAAAAAACGAATTTTTGAACAGAAAGGAGACTCAAAATAGTTTCCTTTATTAATCACCCGTTAGTAAAAATTCTAACGATGTACGAGGTTACATTAATTCAAGTTTTAACTGTGTGAAAACTTCAGAACTCATGAAAAGCATCAAAAGAAGACCTGTCGAAGAAAATGAGCTGTCAAAGAGAGAGATAGAGAGATCTTTGTGTGAGAAAGAGAATCTTATAACTACTTTTTTTAATGTTCAAAAGCCAACTTCTCCCCGTGTTCAAGGAGACCACAAACTTTAGCGGTCTTCCCTTCCGAGATCAGAAAACGCTTATGAGAAGAACCAACTACTGACGTCACGTCGATCATTTCCTACGGCTATAAAATTAGCTTGAATTCAATTTAAAAATGGTTATAAATGTTGAAAAGATTCGCAACGGAAAAATATAGTTCAAATTAATGTCGTGTTCAAAGTAATCTCCGCGAAATGCAAAATTGCTTCTGACTCTTTTAAATATAGTTATCTTTTTCTTTCTCTGACGGTCATTTTAAATTTCGCGAAATCACTTTGAACACGGCATAAGGCTCACTTCCAAGAAAACTTTTTTTGGACAGCTGTCTCTAAAGCGACTGTAGTAGGGAAGAAAAACAAATATACATATATACAGGTTTTTTCAGAAAACAAATAAAATAATTTGGAAAAAAAAAATGTTCGTGATAGATTTCCTTTTTTTAAAATTACCAAAATTTTTGCAGTACTAGTGGGTAGAATACTCTGAGAAAAAATCGTGCGAAAAATTATATTTGCAAAAAGAGAAACGTATAATCGCGCACAGTTCATTTCTTTAAAGCGAAACTACCGTATTTTCTCAATTCAATTAGTTAAATTTAGGAAACTATTCTTTTCTCGAAACTAGGATGAAACAAACCGCAATACGGAACTGTAAAAAAAAGGAAATTCAATACTTACATGGAAAATGAATGAAAACGAGAAATAATCCAATTGCTTCCGTCTACAAGCGAGAAAGAGCGTTCATTGAAGCCTCATAGTTGCTCCGAAACCGTAAATGTACTTTTTGAGCATTTTTTTACGTCCTGGAAAAAAATTCGTATTTTTTTTATGAACACGCCTTTAGAGAAGAAATTTGATTAAAATTTTTAACATCAACAAAAAAACTATTGGCGTGTTCATCGGAGAAACGAAGCTTCAAAACGAAAAAAATCGTTTTTCATCGGCGCGCCGAAGTTGCTCCAAAAACAGTACTAATTATTTTTTTAAGGCAATTTTTTTTACGTTTCGAAGCAATTTTCGTTTTTTTCTGATGGACACCTCATACATTCTTCTTGCTGAAGTTCAAACTAATTTGATAATATAATATACACGGCGTTCTTTTGACGACGCCCCTCCCACAATTTCCGTAATATTTGACGTCTTTTGTGCATACACAGAACGACGCTAACTCGCATACTCATTAAATTCAAAAATAATTTTTTTCCTCGAAAAATAGCGTTTTTTCAAAACTATTGCCGTGTTCAAAGTAATTTCCGCGAAATGCAAAATGGTCTCTGACCCTCCAAAATTTAGTTATCTTTCTCTTTCTCTGACAGCTATTTTGAATTTCGCGGAATTACTTTGAACACGGCATATAGACGTGGAAAAAATCGATCCTTTCACAATTCCTTTTCTAGTTGACAAAAAACATTTGGGTGAAAGTTTTTCTTATTCTCTGAACACTTTCATACCTTTCATCCTCAAAATTGGTTAAAGTCCTTTTTTTGAGTGAAAAACGTGGAGTTTTGTGCCAAAAATGACTTATTGTGGTTCTATGTGTCTTTCCCGACTTATTGAAAATTTAAAAAAAGTTTTCTTTACAGATTTAGTTTAGTTCATCCACCTAGTGGTATTTTTTCTCCTCTGCAACATCGCCATACCATTCTGATGTTGCGAAAATGAAGAGATTGATTGATTCGAATAAAAAATTTAATTTGACACTGAAAATGTTGCTGAAAGGCTTTTTGCTTTAAAGGGAAAATTTGGTCAAAACACAGCAGTTAATATTGAAAATTGAAAAAAAAAGTTCCTTCGCATTTTGCTGTCGCAATAAAAAATAATTACCGTAAATCAGTACAAAACAGATAAAGATACAGCTGAAATAAACATGAAAAATCACGTGAAGCACTTGAGCAACAAGAAATTCAAATGTTCGCGCGCAAGCTGTCTACCGTAAATCTAGGTGGAGCAACCCTTCCAAGCCGCTCCACATTTTCAAAAATTTTACATTTTCTTCCACTACGCAGAACGCCGTGTATATTAAATTAATTTACAAAATATGAATGTGCGCGTAAAGCATAATGCATAGTCGTTTGCACCAACCACTGTACTTTTTTACCTACAGTGGGGAGAAATTAAATGACGCGTTTTCGTACGTATGTAAGTGTACACGTGTACATTTTGTACTGGTGTTCACTTTACAGAGGAAGAGGGTTGAGAAATTATTTCAATTACCATAGGGTATAGGCTATAGCTCACGAAGCTGATTTTTGCGCTGAAAATTAAAACTGTATTTCTAAGAACTCTCAAGAAATAGTTGAAATGAAGTGATTATGAGACGAAAGCAGCGGAAGTCAAATATAGAAAGACGCAATTGGAACTACAGGTGCGAAAACGCCGAAACAAACTATATTAGTGAGTAGCGTAATTTCCTTTTTCGGATTGGGACTTTCGTCATTGTCAATTTGGGCCGAGTTGAGCTTTATGGTCTTATTAGAAAAAGCGAAACTGCGATGTTCAGAATTTTTCTTTTAACTTCAACACTCCCAAAAGACTTTCGTCTAAAACAGTCGAAGCTAAAAAGGGAAAGCAATAAACGGCCGGATGGAACTTTTTCTCGTCAAATTAACTTGACGTCTCACGCAACACCGACGTCTTGTTACCCAGGACGTCGAAGGTTTACAAACTTTTTTGGCGAAAAGTCGGATCTATAAAGAAAAAAAGGGCTTAGAGATCCTATTTTGGCAGCTTTTCACAAGACACCTGTTGAGAAGTTCTACAACAAGTTTGGCAAAAAAAAAGGTGGCCGTCAAAAAAACGAAAAGAAAGACTCAAAGTCGCTTCGAAAGCAAGAAATCGTGGTCTTGATGCGGTGCATGAATTTCTTGATGCCACACGGCCCTTTCTTCAGCGATCCATTCCGAATATGATTTACTGTAAATGATTCACATTTGATTTCTAGAACTATATTATGAATTGAAATTATCCCCCAGATCTTTGTCAGAAGCCATACGACTCACCTCCGAGTCTGCGACTTTTCGTCACGCGTTTCGTTGGGATAACTGCTTGTTAATCCCACAGAAAAACTGCAAGTCACACAATTTTTGGCACATTCTTGGAATACTCGGGAGAAAGTACTCGAGCACTGAGTAAGTTGAATCTACGGGACATATTTTTGCAAGGGTACGGTAGTCTTTCCCAGAAACTCTTTGGTGAGTTCCGAGGAAAGCTGTTTTCCTTCAGAGATAAACGCTGGTCTTTGCTGTGCTCAAAAGCCTTCCGAGATTGATGATTGACTTTCAAAAAAGGTCGTTGAGAATGAAAGAAAATTTGTTAGTACGATAACTGCAATGGAAATCTAAATTGAAAGAAAGGAGAGCGGAAGCCGTATGAGATAATGAGCAACGTGCCGAACATAGATGAGAAAATTAGACAGATGAACGGCGTCTATGTTAATATTGCATTCATTTCTGATCTTTTTCATCTCGTTCACCAGAAAAATTCAGATAATGATGTAGACTCCGCCCCGCGCCTTTAAACGCCCCTCACAAGTTAAAAACACAAAACTTGTCTGTAAGAAAAAAAGAAGATTATCGAGCCTTCAAATCTTAACTTGAATCATATAAACTTGGATAAAAAACACCAATTTTCAAAAACTTGACGGACTGCGGATGATTATTAGTCAGACTCAAACGACGCTGAGTGCCAAGTGTGCAATCATATTTCACCCAAAATGCTCGAAAAGTGTGTTTTCGTCGTCCAGAATCTTCTCCGGTTTGCTTCCAGTTTTTTTTTTGATTGAAAAAACAACCTCGTAAACAATAAGAACTGCGCATATCCCACATTATCCAATTTCCGATTTTTTTGCCCTAATTCTCCATATAGTTAGGGACTGCAAAGCCACGCCCACTTGCTGCGAACGTTTTTTTTTTGCTGAGTGCATTTTTATTTTTCTTTTTCTATTTCGCGCGCAGTCATGACAAAATTAATGGCGTAGAATTCGAATTTCTGCTCAAAACGAGAACAAAAACGCTTGAAAACGAAATTTTTTTTTGATTTTTCGGGTCTTTAGAACACATAAAACTATATAAAACTTTTTTTTTCTTTTAGTTGGTATCACTATATCGTATAGTGATACCGACTGAAAAAATGCGGTGTTCAAAGTAATTTGCGCAAAATTTAAAATTATCTTCGAATCTCCAAAATTTAGTATAGTCAATGTTTCCCGACTTGAAAGGCGAAAGAGGCGGGGCAAGGGGCGGGACGCGTAACGTGTGCGTTCGCGGTTCTTGGCACGAGTTCAATTCAATTGTCGCCGACTATTTAAAAAGCTCGGTAACCGCTCTTTTTCAATGTTTTCTACTATTTTTTGATGAACTCATGAACATAATCAATAAATAATTGAAAAAGGAGTGAAAAGAGCGAAAAACAGGATTTCCAAAGAGTCGATGGCGGTTAAATTGAGCTCGTGCCAAGAACCGCGTACGCACACGCTACGCGTTCCGCCCCCTGCTCCGCCTCCCTCGCCTTTCAAGTCGGGAAACATTGACTATATCTTTTTCCCCCTCTGACGGCCATATTGAATTCAGTGGAAATCAATGGAATGTTCAAAAATTTGATTTGAAACGGTGTTATGAGTGCATTGAAACAGTATTGGGATAGTTATCCACAAAGTTTTACGCAATGAACAAATAATGCTATAATAAGATTATTATTATTATTTTTGAATAAGTTTTTCAATTTTTTTGTTGAAAAAAATTACTAGTTAGATCCGGTTTTGATCAACCTTCTCGAAAAAAATTTACCCCTATAGGATGGGAAACACGTATGAAGGATTTGAGATGGCAGGAGATGAAAGGGAACTTCGGAAAACAGTTTTTTGTTGCTGAGCGAGTCGAGAAACTTTCTGGAGTTTTGGTTGACGTGCAAGGATTGAATCTCGAGTATTTTCGATTCCAAAGAGGAATGGCAGCGCTAAAAAGGCTATAAAAATCTTGAACCGGTAAGGCAATTTTTTTATAATAAAAACTTTTTCATATTTTTCAGAATCTCTGATTCGGGTCGGCATCCTCTTCAGTTAATTCAGGTTGGTCCTTTATGTGATTTTTTCTTCTCAAAACTGATTCCAATCTGGAAAAAAATCTGCTCCACATTTAACGTATCTGTCCCTCCAAAATTTTCAAATCCCTTCTGGACAACATCCCCGACAATGATTAATTTGTCAGCATTCCTAGACGGCTTCTATAAAAATCTCATAATTAAATGACAACAGACCTATACGTGTAATTTATCAACTGTGACCATCTATTGTATACTCTATCCGGTAAATTTACTGACCAGGTGAGGGTGACTTTGAACCGGTTCCTAACTTTATTTACTCTATTCACATTGTGGATGAATAAACTAGTATTATCTACAGTTACGACTTCTAATTTTTCAATGTTACGAGGCGGCGTTAAAAAAACATTGGCCTGAACTGGCGCGCCCCATGGCCTGATATTTTCTCTGCGGCATGATTTTTCGTCTTTTTCAATTTTCACGCAGTCGGAAAATGACATGCGGCAGAGAATTATTAGGGTGCGCCTTAAAGGCATAGGGGCAGTAAAAAATGGGGTTTCAGGTGAAAGCAGTATCTTATATAGTTTTTCTTTGCGAATCGAATGGTGTATTCAAAACAATTACAGGTGTGACAACTTTAGAAGAAAAACGCGATTTTACTTTCCCGCCTTTAATTTTGAAAAAAGCTTTGGATCGGTATGCAGACAACTGTTTACAGTAGCCGTGCACGCGACGTTGCGGACGTCTCGTTAGACTCGCATTTTGTGAGAAATAACCGGATTTCTGCTTAAAAATTAGGGGTTTCTTCTCTGAAAAAAATTGATTAAGAAAAACAGAAAAACACACAATGATAATAAACAAAACACAAAAATATCGCAATCTCAATCGAAACCTGTGTAAAATCATCATTTTTTTCACCAGAAAAAGCATTTTTGCGATCAAAGTTTGCAATTTATACATGAATAGAAAGCTTTTTGTGACGAAAAAGAACTTAGGTGACAACAGAAAAAAATTGAAAATTGAAAGAAACGAAGAAAAAAAGCGAAAAATCCGGAAGATGGCGAAACCTGTTGTCCATAGAGCAACTTTACTGCAAAGCGCCCTTTTTGCGGGAACTCAAACTTTTCTCTCTCCGACTTTGAATTATTTTTTCTTCAAAACTAGGAACTTCTGTACGTTTCCAAGTTCACCGTTCGATTCACAATGAAAAACTCTACAAAATACTGCTTTGAACTGAAACACCGTTTTTTACTGCCCCTATGCCTTTAAGACGCCACGGTTCAGAGCTGCTGTTATGAAAACGAAAAATTACTGTAGGAAATTTTTCGCATGTGACCTTGGTCATTTGTTGGGTTTCAAAAAGCCGGTGGCAGTTTTCTCTTTCGGTCTACCGTTTCACATTTTGTCGTTCGTTTCTTCCATTTTTCAGAAACCATGTACCTCAGATAAGAAGCTGTTGCTTATCAAAGCCGATAAAAACGACTTCTCATTGTATAATTACTCTTAACATCGGCTTTTAAAAGACAACTTTTAAAAGATGCAAAAAAGGAAAATCTCACTATCTTATGTCTATTTTATTTTGAGAAGCTTCGAAAAGCCGCTTTGAAGCAATTGGGGCTGCCTTCGCCTTTTTGCCCTCATTTATCATCTCCAGATCGTTTCAGCCAATGCCTCTCTGTTTCTTTGAATATGAAAGCTTCGCATGAGAAAGTTAGCGCAATATGTTCCCACAGGATGTCTTCCTGTTCAATAGGAGGAACAAACTTTGACATCAACTGCAGTTATACTTTCTTTATGTCACAGACGATGAATCAGATTGAATAACTTCATTCTCTCTTTTCAAAACTCAATTTTACCTTTTTTATTCTGTTGGTAAAAAACATCATTCTCAGAATGGACTTTTGAAAAAAAAAGCTGATTTTTTTTTATCGAGATGTCCTACTGATAGAACAGAAAGATTTGCAATGAAAAATTGGTGCGCCGCCGTCTTTTTTCTGTTGTAATGCCCAGGCTAGGCATTACAACAAAAAAGTGCATTACAACCATGGAATCACGTGAGCGGCTCGTGTACATAAGAGTTTGATCAGTTCTGTTTCCTCCTATTCAGAGTTTCTCTCTTCATTTGGTTCATTTTGTTTTATTGATCTCATAAAGTATTCAGAAATAGTAGGTTTCTGGAATAGATCGACCCAAGTTCAAGTTCTGATCTAATGAAACTTTGATCCTTATTTTTTTTTTTTTGGGATAATTGACTTAGATTGATAAAACAGAAATGAGCTTTACAATTCTGTCGCTGTTTTTGCCGGCAAGTTTACCTGAGTGAAGGCTTGAAAAAAAAAGAAGAAAAATTAGTTTGTCTTCTCATAGTAGGGAAAGACCTGCCGCCTGACCTTTTCCGACTTTTCACTTCTGACATTTCTCCCGTCGCTCAGCCTTTTCTTCGTCTTTTCTCTACTTTTTTGCTGTATCGATATTAAATTGTTTCAAGGGTTTTTTCATTAACGAGTGCACATCGATCCGAAGATCAAACTGTTTTTCAATCTCTTTCAATACAAAGCTTACATTTTTGTTCCAAACTGTTGTTTTCCCTTTTTAGCGACAGTCCGATCAACTTTCGACGAAAAAATAGTTCTGAGAAAGCTGAATAACAAGCCTACAAAAAACATGAGACTTGAAGCGGATTTTGGTCGAATTTGATTGGTATACGGTCTTTTTCGCGGTAAAAAAAAACGGGACAAACTGGCGCGGTATGGGATTTACGGGTGCCACGGGCGATAGGGAACTTGATGTTTCGATATTTTTTTTGTAGTTATTATGAAGTAGACTTATTTATTCTCAAAAATCTTCCGATTTTCAGGAATATTAATATGTCCCTAATACTGCCTGAAGGCTATGACATTTACTTGATAACTGAAATCGGGGAAGAATTGGACGCAGAAGAGAGCTTGGAGCTGCTGGACTTCTCACCGGAAAGTCTGTTCGAGGAAATTCGCGCCAAGTCACGGAAAATGATCTTTTCGCTTGATCCACGAAGGAAAAGACCAGTTGCGAAGTCGTTTGACACACGAGAAGCCTTTTCGACGTCTTCTTTCGCCTCCTCCAGATCCGCCTTCACTCCGGTCATCAGCACTAGCTCCATCCCAGAGCCTTGCGTCGCTTTGACGTCTTCTGCCGCTTCTGATTCTGCGACGAGCGCTCTGCGCGAAGTTTCCCAGAAAGTTCAGTCTTTTCCGTGCCCTTCATCGCCAGAACTTTTCTATCCAGGGACTCTTCACAAAACTAGTCAGGTACTTTCTATTAAAAGTGTGTCTCTGTTATTTTTTTCATGTACAAAAAAGCTGCCATACTCAAAAAAAAGATATGAACGAGAAAAAAAATCAGACTTTTTGATAGCTTCGATTATTTAATAACCTTCAGATATTTTTCAGCACTATGGTTCAAGAAACCCTCCTTCAACTCTTTTCTACACTTCTCTATCAACGTCCTCGAGCTCAAAATCATCCTCTGAAAGTGACGAATTTGAAGAAAAAGATAGCCTACAAGAATATCCGCAAGTTCGGGAAAGACCCCTGGAAACGGAAGAGGAGCCTTGCTGCAGGAAAACCGTTGTAAGTTTCTCTCAAATTCTTGGAAGTTCGAATATCGAAAGGTATTTTGAAAAGAAGGAAGAGTGACAAGAGCGAATTTCAGAAGGTGGGATTGGGAGCGAACGCGAGAAGGTTGTACATGAGGGAGTACATGCCGGAGCATGTGATAGTTCTGCGGAGCAACAGCTCCAAGGAGCGGATGGTGAACGTCTTGAGAGAAATGTTCCCGCATATCCGCGGCTACGTTTCCGTCATGGTGAGTATCCCGCTTTTGTAAAAATGAAGATGTTTTTCAGCGTCTTCACAATGTGAAAAGCAGATAAAAATCGGAGAAGGTTTAGTTTTCTCCCTGTAAAAGTTCCATTCGTATCGGTTATTTTGCTCTCAATCGTTTCTCCTACAGGTTTTTAAAATAAAGTGCTTTTATCAAATATTTCCTGAATTGGAAAGTTTCTTGAAGGCGAAGCGGCGTTATGAAGAGACCGTGCTGGGAGCAGTTGATGACCTGAACAGAAATTGAAATTGTAGGAGCGTAATAGAAGAGAAACCCAGAAAAAGAAACACAAAGAGCGAGCGAGAGAAGAACTTCGACTATGACTGCGATGCCTTGGATGTAAGTCAATATCGCTTCCAGCAGAAGAACTGCAACAGTTTCTTTTTTCCTGAATATGGCGTCTTCAACAGACCATAGTTCTGGAAGAATGAAAGGTAGATGCAGATGACAAGTATGGGAACCGCCAGAAGCAGCGAGAAAAAGACAAAAGTGAAACTTTCGAGTACGTTGCCCCGAGTTCCTTCAATTATTTCATATGGTAGAAATCGTTTCAAATTCACCCCAAGAGAGGCGTAGGGCTTCGATGGGCGCAAATGGGAGTAAAATGAAAAATTCCATCACTCGTACATAGTTTTGATAGGGAAGGACAGCTCCTAAACAATTTATTGTGGTTTTCAAAATTGAAAGAAAAAAACCTTTATAAAAATAAAGTAGAACGATCGCAGTGAAAAAAATAACTGAGTATGTTTTGTGACAATGTACGAGGATTTGGAAACTGAGCGATGATCTCTGCAAAAAAGGGAGCTTTTGAAATTGCTGAGCGAAAAGTACGAACCACGGTGGATATCATTGGCCTTGAGGGCTGTTCAGGTACTAGCCGAAGCTGAGGTGATCATCCAAAAGTCGCTTCCTTTCTAATAAGGTTTGAAATTGAGATCAAGGCCTTCTAGAAGGGACCAGGCTGCAGAATCTGCCTTGCGTCGCCGTGGCAACCGTCGGCGACGGGCAACCTGCCAACGTTCTTTCCAACGTGAAAGAGAAAAAAGAGCAGCTTTCATATTTGGTCATTCAATTCGAAACTTTATTTTACGTTTATGTTGAAAAAGAGATGTAATAAATTATTACACGTGGAGATAGTTCAAATAAATATAGTAAAGGATGAAAACTATAAGATTTTTTAAAATTATTACACGTATACATTGAAATCCTTCATATTTACTCAAGTTTGCTTCTCTTTCGAAAAAGCTTTTGGCGATGCCGGGCTATGCCTCCGACGGTGTTTAGACGACGATTTCTTTGTCTGAAAGTTCAGAAGGTGAGAAAAAATATATAGAAAAAAGATTTAGGATTTTTTTTTAAAGATTTTTTTCCATCAATATTACTTGCTCAAAGTAGAAAAGGATGTTTCGAATCGTTTGAGGGTATAAACATTGGAAGAGCCTTACTTTTGGGAGGTTGTTTCCACGGTTCTTGCTGCGTGGCGACGTTCGACTTCGAACCCGACGCCGTGACTCTCTTAGTTTCCGGAGAGAAGATCTCAGAGTGCTGATGGTGTCCTCGCTTATTCTGTTCACCGCCTTGTCGCTTCTGAACACTTTCAAAATGGTCTTCGTTCTCCGAGGACAAACTCACGTGTTTGTACTTGTATCCTGCTTTTCAGTAGTCGACTCTGCTCGAGTGATTTTCAACCGGAACAAAGATCCGTTTTGAGGAAAAAGTGTTGTTTTGATATACGGGGATGGGTCAAACGTCAAATCGATTTTCTTACTGAAACCGCCGCTGGAAGACTTTGTCCTCCGCTTTGCACCGTATCTCGGGAGGTTCGGCAGCTCAGAGACGGCCCGCCGGAACGGCATTTCTCCATGCAAGTTTGGCTCTTTCTCCGTTTTCTTCAGTTGTCGTTGGCGTGGCTTCTCGGTTGGAATGTTCGGACGATGTCGACTGAAGCCTGGGGTTTTGGCCTCGCTGCTGACAGAGCCCAAGCGGAGACGTCGGGTGCGGCCGACGGGACCAGTTCGCATCATGTGCTGGTCTATGCCTTCGATCTTGTCTCCGAGCATTTCGAGCATCTCTTGGGTCATGGCGCTCTTTTCGTCTCGGCCTGTATCAACTTTCTGGGTGTGGAGAGGGTTGCTTCATTTTTTTTTTTGAAAAGAGCTACTTTGCTACAACTCTGAACTACCTTTTTTTTTCTTCTAGCGTGAATCTCTTTCAAATAATCTTGATTTTTCTTGAGGTTTCTTGAGTAAAAAGAAGCCGATGTGAAGTCGGTTGAGTATTTATATATTCCAGCCTTTTTGTTCTACTATTTCAAAAACTATTGCTTTTAGAAATTTCCTGACCTCGGATTTCAGAATGGTCGACTGGGATACGGATACGTGTCAGACGTGTAGTTCTTGTTGCCTCGTCGACAAGATTCGACTTGACGCTAGTGCTCTTGGTGGCGTCTTCGATAGGTCGGATATTCAGCTTCTCAACCATCGGCAGGGGTGGCTCTACTGTCGAAAAATCTTTTGACGGGTCGGGGGTGGCGAATGTCTTTGCATTGACAGTCGTAGAAGTCGTGTTAATTTTCCGAGTAGCAAGCTTTGTGAAAGGCTTTGAGCCGCCAGTCATTTTTGAGGTGACAGAAACAGGAATGCGCGTTGTTTCCGTTTTGCGAATGAACTTCATGGTTGTTGAGGTCGTTCCACTCAGGAGGACCTTTGTCACTTCTTGGGGTGTCGGTGTGGTTGGAGACAAGGTTAGAGACATTGTTGAGCTCGTAGCAGAGGTCGAGGCTGTGCTCGAAGCCGTCATTCTTTGATCCGTTATGTCCACTATCATCTTCATTTTTTGAACGGCGTTCGGAATATTGAACGTATTTTCCTGAGTTCGTTCATTTATTCGAAATTCTTTCAACCGTTTTTTACCTTCTCTGAAACTTTTTTTGGTTCTTTCAATCCAAACTCCGAAGGCATGACGAAGGCCTAGAAAGAACTGAGAAAAGATAACTTTTAAAAAATGAATACCTGAGCTGGCTGCGGAATTTCTGCGCTAGTGCTGTCTTCACTGAATGCAAACGGAGGGAAGTCGGGTATAGAGAAATCTAGACAAAAATTGAGGTTATTGTGCATTCGAGCTTTTTTGAGTTTCACCAATGTTGTGAATTCTGATTTCATCATTGACGTTGTCCTCGAGTGGGATACCGGCGAATTTGCTGCTGCTTATCAAAGAGCCCAGTTGTTTGGCTAAAAAGGATCGCAAGTTCAGAAATATTTATTTCGAGTCAAACACTCACGTTTCAAAGCCAGCAGTTCGCTGACTTCAGGAGAATCTGCAAGAATTTTTACCTCGCTCTATTTGAAAATCTTACTTACCAAAAGAGAATTCGGACATTTCATAAGATTTCTTATCGAACGTGTCCTGCTCTTCTGAAACAGGTTTATTGGCGTTAGCTTATTTGGGTCTGTCCGAAAATCCTTGTCCTAGTGTGCAAAGAAGCACATGCTCATTTTGCAAGAGAGGCAAATGCCTGTTTTCAGTGTTGTTTTACTTCATTCGAGGCTTTTGTGACTTCGAAAGCCCCCCAGCAAGACGTTTCGAACAGTTTTCTCGAAACGAACCGCTCGAATTGAATTTGAGCGATTCCCCGGACAGCTCTTCCAGATTCGAAATTTGGGTTTGAAAAGTCGGTGCTGCAAAGGCGACAGTCTTTGAGTGTGCTGCCCGCGAATTCGTACTCAGGGGCTGACGCCTTCTTGAAGCTGTGGCTAATGGCTTCAAATGATTATCATTGTTTAGTGGCCTCTCGAGAATAAAACTACTTTCAGTTCGGAGCTGATCAGTCTCCGAAGTGCCGCCACATCGGGCGGTTGCATGCCAGGTGGTGATAATGACTGAAGAGAGGGAGAATCATAAAATACAGGAGAAAGGCGAACCTTTCCTCCAGCGCTCAGACTGTTCAGGTCGATCTCGTCAATCGTCGTTCTGGAAACCGAAGGCTGGACCGTTGACGGTTCCAGTCCCCACAAAAGTCCTCGTTCCCAAGGTTCAACTGAATTTTGAAGTTCTGATAAATTTCCATTTAAATAGTTGATTCCGAGCGCAAAAATATCTTTTTCCAAATTGCGGAAATGCTTGAATTCTTTCATTTGAGGAATTGTCTTGTCCTCCATTCCTGCCACAGCTTTGATTAATTCCCAGAACTAAATTGGACGACGAAACACGGCGACTACCATTAAGCTGGTCGTTTGTCGACACCCGTCAGCCAGAATGATCGAAACCTTTCGAGTTTTTATTTTCAAAGATGCAAAAATTTTGCTTTATAATGATTTTTGCATGCTGAAGTGCAGCTGCAAAAGGCTGCTTAAGTAACAATTTTAGTGAGGACCGACAAAAAAAAACATATTGACAACCCCAAAACTTACATTCAATCAGTTTTGAAAGCTCCGAGTCTATTAAGTTCCTCATGAAAGCCTGGAAAAGAAGATCTCATGAAAAAATTTAAAAAAAAAGACTCACATCTTTTTCAGATTTTTTTCTTTTTATGTCGTCCAATGAGCTTGACTCTTAAATAATCGCAAGAAAAGTTCAAAACCCTTCGGAGAAAAGCACCTTGGGAAAGAGAAGAAGCAGTAGCTACCCCCATGACGAGCAGCAGAAGGTGTTTCCATTTTTTGAACATTTTCTGAACGAGAGCTGCTGCTAGCAATGAATAGAGGAAAGTAAGAGTAAGAAAGTAGAATTTTGAAAAAGGGCAAGCTGAGAAGAGAAATATATCAGGAGAAAAAGCGGAAGCTGACAAAAGTGAACTGTGAAGCCCTGTGTAGTGAAACTCACAGGCGGGGCTGGCTAACGACAGAAAACGAAAACGAATGAGTCATTTGGCAGATTGCGTCACTTGAGAAAAGAACTCGGGTCTAAGAAAAAGGTAGAAAGATTTTAGAATTTTGATCAATTTCTGAATTGTTCCTCAAATTTTTCGGACGTCGATCTACCGAAAAAAAAGGTTTATAAAATGTTGGATGAATCTTACGTTTTTTTTTTCCTTTTTCCTGGAAGGCTCATTATTTTTTTTTCTAAATTAGACATCACTGAGACGAGAAAAAGAAAACAAGATTATCAAAAGTTAAAAGGAGAAAAAGATATATTTTCCCAAAAAGCGCTTCCTCTTCGAAACATCCAAGTCCAAAGCGCGAGACAGAGGAAAAAAGGAAGAAGCAGGGAATTTGGAGAAAACTTCGAGGAACGGATTCTCGCGATAAACGACGGTACTTTTTCTGTTCCACGTGCCCACTTCGTACAGCTTTCGCCTTTGTTTTCTTGTATGGTACTCTAAGAAAAACATGGGGTCTGATGATCTGATCTCCGCCGCGTGAAACGTCGCTTTCCTCTTTCTATCTAGCCAATTCAAATCCTCCTCTTCTGAGAAAGTGTAGATGACTTTGAGATCAGCTCATCAATTTGTAACGATCACACAGTGTAATCGATTTATTTATCGGCAAGAACATTTTTGGGCAGAAAACCAAACGATTTCGGTTTTTGAATAAGTTTAATTAAATATCAATTCTTGATTTGAAAAAAATCCAGGTTGGTGATCCGAACTTAATTTGCCCAACTCGAAAGGAGCTAGTTTCAAATCGATCTCAAGACAAAAAAACTAAAATAAGGGAAAATTTTCTGAATTCGAGGAAAAAACAGTTCATTTCTTGAGAGTGATCAACGTATGTTTGAAAGTTTCGACTGATTCCAAATGAAAATCACAAGTTGGACTATTCAAGCAGTGGTTACTGAAAGCTCAAGATAGGAAGCGAAGACAGAAGCCGCCGACCTCGTTCGACGTCCCAGGCGCGTTTAATTCATTCCGACTCAAACGGACACATCAAAGACACACTAATAAGCGTCGGAAAACACTTTAAATTACCCTTTCGTGACGCCGAAACCGTAAAACCAGCCGAAGGGCTTCTGGCCGTTCGATTTTGCCCTTGATCTGCGTTTCAAGAAATGGTGTAGTCATTCATATTGAAACTAAAACGACTTTCATTAAAAACGTTTTTGATAACTGCAAATAGCACAGTGTAAAATCCAAAATGGAAAAAAATTAGTTTAAATGAAAAACGAATCCAAATCGAACTAAATAACGTCGTTTAATATCGACAAGCTCAGAGATAGATGCAATCCAAGCTGACCAGCCAATGTCAATTCTGCATATATTTGAGAATAAATCTTTATAGAATAGAAATCAAAGTTGCACAGGTTCGCTGTAGGAGCCGCTCAAGCGTGGGGCGAACAAAACTTTTGCCGAAGAATCCGCCTTGATCATCGGCCGATCTGTAATCAGCTTCAGACTGAAGGTCTTCTCCAAACATTGGTCAACAAAAAAATCAACTTAATTTTTTTATCGATTATAGATGCCAAACACAAAAATTTAATGAAAATGAAAGATTTTGATATTTTCTGCAACTGTGAGAAATAAAACTTGGAACTCAAAAAAAGTTCTTTTCTCAATTAAAGTTTTAAAAAAACGCTTTTTTTAAAAGTTTTATCTTTGTCTGCTATATTGAAAAAAAAAAAAAAATTGCAAAAAAACTAACAAATAAGAGCTTCAAAGTTTTATTTACACAAAAAAAGTTGAACTTAGAAAAAAATATGTACTTTAACCCGTTGCACAACAACAGTTAGTTCGAACATAAAAAATCCAGATATCGAAGTCCAGAAACACATTCTGAACAGTTTCTCAAGGGAGCCAGATCAACATGCAAAAGTACTCGTGGGGGAATAGGAATATGAAAAGATTATCCAGCTGGGAAAACACAACTAAGAAAGTTCTTCTCATGCTCTTCATGATTGATTCAATGAGCTGAAAATAAGAAATAAGAGAAAAAAGGGCTGGTCGTAGATTTTTTCGAAGTTGGTCTGCGAGCTGCGAGATTTTCATCGCGCGGAGATTTTGGCAGAACCTCGCAAAGGAGTCTCGCAGCCGTCGGTCCGAGGCTCTACAACATTCTACGGTGAATGAAACGCCACGACGCTTAAAGGCATAGGGGCAGTAAAAAACGGTGTTTTAGTTCAAAGCAGTAATTTATAGAGCTTTTTATTGCGAATCGAACAGTGAACTTGTGAACTTGGAAACGTACAGAAGTCCTAGTTTTGAAGAAAAAATTATTCAAAGTCGGAGGGAGGAAAGTTTGAGTTCCCGCCAAAAAGGCGGTTTTGCAGTAAAGTTGCTCTATGGACAACAGGCCCCACTACCTTCCGGATTTTCGCTTTTTTCTTCGTTTCTTTCAATTTTCAATTTTTTCTGTAATCACCAAAGTTCTTTTCGTCACAAAAGCTTTCTATTCATGTATAATTTGCAAACTTTATGCGCAAAAAAGCTTTTCTGGTGAAAAAAGATGATTTTACACAGGTTTCGTTTGGGAGAGCGATTGTTTGTGTTCTCTTTATTATCGGTGTGTGTTTTCTGTTTGACTAAATGTTTTTTTCAGAGAATAAACCCTTGATTTGAAGCAGATAGCCGGTTATTTCACACAAAATGCGAGTCTAATGAGACGTCCGCAACATCGCGTGCACGGCTACTGTAAACAGTTGTCTGCATACCGATCCAAAGCTTTTTTCAAAAATAAAGGCGGGAAAGTAAAATCGCGTTTTTCTTCAAAATTAGTCACATCTGTAATTTTTTTGAGTACATCATTCGATTCGCAATGAAAAACTATATAAGATACTGCTTTCACCTGAAACCCCGTTTTTTACTGCCCCTATGCCTTTGATAATAGATACAGGAAGCCTTTAATAAAGTCTCGAACTATCTTTCTATAAAGATAGTCGAGGCACAGAAAATAACATAGCGATTCACATTTTCATGCAGGTAGAGTTCGTTGAAGCTCTCATCATTCAAATACTCCATTTACCCCAACTCGAAACATTTCCTTTTCTCTTCGTTTTTTCTCTCTGCGAAACTTCTTTTGACCTTTATGAAATGAATATATACGACGCAGGAGGGGCAGATTGTTTCAAGTCGTGGTGAAAAGATTACAAAAGACTATGGATGGAAAGTGGGAACATTGTTCTCCAAGAATTTTTAAAGCAAACTATTGCACCTGAGTATCCGCGTCAGACCATAAACTCACTGGATATAGACAGCTCCTCGGAGTTGACTATTTTGAAGAACCGCATCGTCCTCGCACGGAACTCCTTGTTCAGTGCGAGGTACACGAAGAAGTGGATGCCACTGTTGATTGTTTGCATCCAGTAAGCAGGTTTCGAAAGCGAGTCGCTAACCTGAAACGACTCACTTTCTAATCAAATCTTTTTTTATTTAAAAATCTTACAGTTTTTGTGCTGAAAAGATGTGGTTAAAAATTCCCAAATTGTCAAATAACATTTTTCACAAAATACTGGCCTAAGTTACATATAATAATCAAGCGGTTCGATCTCAATTCTTTTTTTTCGCTGATGACGTCTTCTCATAAATATTTCTACAGACATACTTTGTGTACGTATAGCTGGAAAAGAGCTGTAGCGTTGGGCAACGACACGAGCAGAGTGGAAAGAACGGAGATGAGCAGGTAGTAGCGGATGACGTTGACTTGTCGCTGCATTCTTGGCCTCAAGCAGAAGTTCTCCACTGAGGTGCACCTCTTTTCCTTACTGAGTTTTGGACATCCGAACAGCTTTGACATAAGCAGCCGTAGAGAACACTGTACTCGCGACGTTGCAGGTGATGTTGCAAGCATAGATGAACGTGCCGAAGCCTTCGCCGAAGGCTGCCTAAAAAGAATAAAATCTTCACTCTCCAAAAACTACTCGAGGTACCTTCCGTCCACAGTAGAAATGCGTGTAGTGATTGTCCGAGTAAGCGATGGAAAAGGCGACGGCGATGCAGGCGAGGACGAAGGCGCAACTGATGCCGGGTATCACCATGTACCTGAAATCCTCGTAGACTTGGGTTTTTCGGTCTTCTCAACTTTATCGCCTTTCCGTCTACACTGTAGCGGTAGAACATCGGAAAAAGAATGGCGATGAATCGTTCGACGCCCATCCAAAACGTCGCCACCGGAATCAGAATGTCACCTGGACACTTCAGTTAACGCAGGAGATACGCAAATTTATTTCAAAACTAACTCTTCCATTAGAAGCAATTTCCCAGCAAAATCAAATTATCCATCAGAAATTACAACTCCAGAAGCTCATTTAGGAAATCCAATTTTTAAAAAACACCAAATTTTTTTCTATTTACACCAGATGCTGTAGTGTCCTCAAAAAAATCTTTCCAAATTTTTACAGCAGTTATGTACATGGAATAATAAGAAACTCAGATGGAATTTAGTCAGTCGTCGCCGACTTGAAAGGCGAGGGAGGCGTAGAAGTGGGCGGGACGCGAAGCGTGCGCGTGCGCGGTCCTTGGCACGAGTTCAATTCAAGCACCACCGACTATTTGAAAAGCTCAGGCTCGCTCTTTTTGTATTTATTCCACTGTTTTAACTGCACAAATGATGAACGAGCTCTCCAAACAGATTTTGTCGGTTGAATTGAACTTTTGCCATGAACCGCATACGCGCACGTTACGCGTACCGCCTCTTTCTCCGCCTCTCTCGCTTTTCAAGTCGGGAAAATTTGACTGTATGCCCAAAACGAACCAATGAGCTTGAGGACGAGCCAAGTCTCCGAAGCACACTCGAGCGACGTCCGGATCGGCAGTGTGAGTGTGGCGAGGGCGGTTGAGTAGAGTCTGATGCGGTTGAGGCCCGTCAGCACAATAGCCATGCTGTTCACGAGGTCGCCACAGCATAGTAGGATCAACAACTGAAACGTTTTCAAGGAACTTCGGAATCTGGACTGCTCGGCTCACGACGTATCGAGTGCGGAAAGGCCTGTGCGACAGAAATATTCCCAGCAACAAGGCGTTGACCAGGGTGCTCATGCCGCCGAGCGTCGTGTTGACGACGTGGTAAGTGATGAGCTCGTCGAAGCCGTCGACGACGCTCGAGTTGACGCTCATGTTCCTCGTGAACATCCTTTCCGCTCCGCTGGCCTTCTCTCACTTCTGCATTCATAAGGAAGTTACTCAAAATTCAGAGTGACGAGCTCGAACAAACTTTCGGAAAAGTTCAAGAGAGAACTGCTCCAGAAATTAAAAATTTTATGATAGGAGTCAAAAGAAAAATAAATTTAGGTATCGAAGTTCCAGTTTTCCCGTTAATTGATAGTTTTTACAAATTTTTGCTAGAATTTGTTTTTTTCGATTATGATGTTTGAGTTATTCGAAAACTGAGAATTTTTTCATTTCGCTGCAAGAAGACTTCATTAAATTGTTTCTCGCTTTACAAACATAAAATACGATAAACTCATATTTTTTTTGTATTCATGAAACACCGGAAAAGCTCATCATTTGCCAATGGCGAAAAACGAAAGTTAAAGCTTTTAGTCGTTTCTGTCTGCACGATCTACTCTTTATTTTTGCGGATAGAAGTTCAATTTCAAAAAGATGACAAGAACACACAAAAAGGAGGGAAGAAAGAAAAGCAAGAAAACGACTAAATCAAACGAAGCAAATGAGTCCAAAGAAAATTGGGCTTTAGAAGCCGTTTCTTGATGAAAAATGAACCGGAGGTCATTGGAGAGCGCGAGCTGATGAATTGAGCCGCCATCCAAAAAACGACACCCGGATTCTCTCCGAGAGTTGTCGAGAAGGTAGTCCAGAGACTAGCCCCACACAAAAGTCAATCTGAGACTCGGAAGCCAGGCAGTTCTTCGACGTTTGGCCGCCTTCGAGGTGCTTCTTTTTGAATCCCGGTCACTGGGGGTTTCTCTCTTGTATACATGATAACTACACCTTTAGAAACACCTGCACTTAATTGAAAATAGCGGAAGAGATGTCATTCTGCAACGCGGTGATATGATGAAGAACAATTAGCCGTGCTGAGAAGGGAGTGTAGGTTTAATCGTTTAATTGCGGCTAAGTGTATGATTCATTCAGCAAGTGAGCCGAGGTCCCTTGAGTCGTTTATCAATCTTTTCCCGCCAAACTTTGTGAAAATACGAAAAAAAGACTGAGACCATAGAAGTGAGAATGAACAAAGAAAATGATGTTCGTTAGAATTTTTTTGTTATACATTTTTTGTGGAAAGCATAAGTGCTATAAATGCATCGATTGCAATCATTTTTTGCTCGGAAACCGGAAAAGTATGCCATTTTTTTACAACTCCTTCATCGCTTCTCCTATTCATCTGTTTTGAAAGTTAGAATCTCGAAAATCTTCAGAATGAGGGGTTTATTTGCCATTCTATACCTTTGAGAAAATTTTTCATTTTTTTTAAACTTTCATATAATACATTGAAAGAGAAAAAGCGAACTAAACACTTTGCGATTTTCCGAGGATTTTGGAACTGAGGATTGCATGACGTAAAGACTTCTTAATATTTCAAACGTTCTCATGTAAAAAAATCTTCATCCCAGGAACTCAAACAGAGAAACTTCTCAAGCAGAAAAAAAATATCCGAAATCTTAGTTAGGGTTTTTAGAAGTTTGAGTCCACAATTTCTTTGTTTTCAAGAAAAGTTGATTCACGGAAGTTTCAAAGTATTGAGCGTCCGTCAGGGAATGAGAAAAGAAGTCCATCAGGACTTTGCCGAGGTTCTCCAGGAATCAGAAGGTCGACGGAACCTGTGGTCGACTAACAGGATGGATGTGATAGGATTACCAGCTACGAGAAAAACAATGGGGCAGGAAAGTGGGCGTCGCCGTAAAACGACACCTCCAGGCTGCGTAGACGTTCTGGGAATAAAGCAGTGGCCTTCTTTTTGTTGGCTCTGCTCAAAAATGCGAGAACCTGAGCTGGTCACTTTTTCAGGCCGCGAGAAGTTTTTGAATGGAGTTTCCTCACAATCGGATTTTGAGAACGAACTTCGTCGAGCACATACTCGATTTACCGCTATTCTGTCACAAAAAAATGGAGAAGCAGTGATTTTTTAAGAGAAGTTCCTTTAATAAAAACAAAGATATCTGGTACTTGAGTATATGACTTCAGGAAACGAAACTTCTTCAGAAAACGCTCATTTCCTTTTCTCATTCCGTCCCTAGTATTTTGGAGGCGGAAAATTTAGAATTATGACATTCATAAGGCTGTGAAGTGAAAAGAACCTCACGGAAAACAGAATGAAATATAAGAAATGGATTTGCGATTTTTTGAGAGAATGCTGAAATGATTAGCGACTAAAAAGATTACCACTTTTTTTCTGTAAGCCGTTGGTTACACAATCTCAAAAGTCCAATACTTTCTTCGTCATCGCTTAAAATATTCTGGCTTCCTTGTGCTCTTTTCTGCTCACCGACACGGTGATAAGAAGCAGGGAAGTAGTGCGTAAACAGGAGAACGCGATAAAGCCGAAAAAATCAAAATAATGATTAATAAAATGAAACTATTAGCTTCAAAATTCTCATTAAAATTGAACTTGAATTCAAATCCAGAAACTGAGCGAGAAAACTAATCCAGGAACCGAACAAGGAATCACGACGTTTCGACGGAGATTCGTGCACCTTTTCGGCAATTACACTAGTACGTCTGCAACACAAGAGTGCAACGTTAGCAAGAATATTAACGAGCCAAGACGAGAGCAACTCCTTTTTGTGACTGTGAGATGCATCGGGAATGATGAAAGCAGTGTAAATAGGCGCGGATTCTTCAAGGCAATCCAATTATCCCCATCCACGCATATGGTTCCTCCATATTTCCGTCCAGCCGAGTGGCGAATAAGGGTGAGTAAACATTCTGTCTTCAATGCTTCCACTTCTTCTCTTTAAAACGGTTCTGTACATTTTAGGAAAGGAACCTTGTGTTTCTAAGAACCGAAGATTAAATTTTGTAAAAAGAGTTATAAAAAAGGAGCGCAAGAAAAAATTTCGGAAACCGCAGTTACTACGTTTGAGGACCTCTCTGAGGTTAATTCTAATCATTATGATGACAATGGGAGTTGACTCCAAATGACTCCTGCTTTCAAAGTCATCGATAATTCTCAATTTAATTATCATTTTCCTACAACTCCCCAACTACTACTACAAAAAGACGTTGAGTAAACGATCAGAAAACGCAACAAAAGAGCGAAAAATTCCCCATAGAAACGTGAATTGCTCATTGTTGGGAATTTCAAGTACCGAATCAAAAAAACTAGTTTAAAAAAAATGAATATTCGAGTTTATAAGAAAAGATGGGCAGACTTTCCTAAGGAGCCAAAACCAAGTGAAAGAGGAAAAAAAAAGTAAACGGCGTCATTTCCGGAGCGGCTAACGAACACTTGAAAGAAAATATAAGTCGCAATCGTCATCGTATTTGTACTCCTCGTAAAGGAATCATGTTGCAATCTGGGCAAATCCGCCGAAATTTGTTTGCAAAGGAGTCAGTCTCATCAACGTAGCTCTTTATACGACATCAAAAACCTCGAACCGATCAAAAAAGTTCATCATGGCGCTTTGATCAAAAAAGAGCGTTTCCGGTTTTTTTTTTCAGATTAAATGTTCAGAAAAGCTTTCTGAAACAGCATGTTATTACTTTTAAAGAGAGAGATGTTGCTTCCTACTTCTCACTGTGGAAAAAAAAATGAACAGGAAATTGGTTATTCGAAGCTCACTCTTGGTTACAAAAGACAATTCAAAAGAAGTCATTTTTGAAAAAAAAAGACCCTATTCTTTTCTTTGAAACCTGAAACGTATGTTTTTTTCTCCACTTTTGGGGATTGCAGTAAAAAAAAAGTGAGAAATACGAGATATTCTCGAGGATTCCATCTATTCTAAGCGGTCTGGGAAGATTTTTTTGGTAAATTGCGAGATTCAGGAAGTAAACTGATGAGATAAAGTTCCAGTACACGTTTTAAAAGGAAAATAGTTGTTGATCACGTATGAGCAGTGCCAAAAAAGGGAAAAAAACACACAAAAAAAAAAAACCAGAAGTTCAGTTGAAATCCGTGAATGGGGATGAAATCCCTCAGGATTTGCACTCTTTGATGATTGGCGCCCCTTTTTTATCGCTAATCTCTTATTCGACAAAGAGAATATTCGAAATTCTAGCGCAGAGGGCGCTACAAAGTTTTTGGAAAAAAAAAGATTATTCTTAACATTGTTTTTTTTATCTATTCTTATTCTTAATTCTTAATCCAATACTATTTTTTTAATACAGAATGATACTACCGTTTTCATATAATGCTTCAATTTATTTTTAACCTTCTGGCCTTTAAAAGTGCAATTATCCAAAGAACCGTCCCTGAATTTTTGATATTTTTTTATTCCATTTTGAAAGACTGATATCGATTTAGGTAAAAAGAAAGGTGATCAAAGTTTAAACTTTTTGTAGTTTCAAAAAAAGCTAAGTTGAAGGATTAAAACGTAAAAAAATGATAAGAACTCTTTTTCTACACTGTTTCCAAAAACGCTTCACCTTTGCAAATCTACCCATCTCGCCTTTTTCAAGTCAGGAAAAAAATTGACTATTCCTCAATTGTCTATGATGAGATAGAAGAAAAAGTATAAAAAAATGATAGTGAGAAACGAAAAAAAGTTCAAGACCGAGAAAGCAAAAAAAGAGCTTTCGAGTCCCAGAGCGAGGCTTATCTTCGTGTCATATTTAACATCAAGTTTATTCAGGGAATTTCAGTTCAAAAAAACCAAAAATTTCATCCGAACAGTTTTACAAAGCTTTCTTTTCTGATTTTCAACGTTTTCTTCGAGAGAGAAAACTGATAAATTTTTTGAAAAAGAATATTCTCTACCAGCCAAAAACCTTCCTTCAAATGATTGATTTGATTAAACAATAAATCTTTGAATCCTTCAGACCGCCTGAAAACCGACTGTAGTTTTTATTTTTCATTCAGATGTTCTTTTACCTATGTTTATTTCCCTCAATACTCTCCGTTTTAAGTTTTTAGAAAGAAAAAAGAAATATATATATATGTGAAATGGGAAATATGGCCGTTTTTCTCATAACAATCCGTTGCGCTTTTTTTCTTATTTCTAAAATAAATAAAGCAAAAAAAGTATTGTCTTTCACATGAATGCATGAAAAAAAGAAAAAAACGATTTGCTCCTGTTTTTTTGAATAGGAAAAATGCCTTGATACGGATATTTATAAATTTAAAAAAAGGGAGAGCAGTTGTCCCCTTCCATGAATACCGTCTATGATATGACTTTCATTTTCTTTCAGCTCCACTACCGCGCTATCAGTAACCGAGGTTCCAATAATTCCAATATTATGGATATTCTGATAAATTTTTGGAAAGTCTCAGAAACAAAAACTTCCTTATACATGAACAAAAGAGCGAAAATACTGAAGATTCTCCATAAAACTCGAAAAATAAACATTTTCAACTTGAAAACACCGTTTTTTTTTTCTTGTTGCGCCAAAAACGATTACTTCCCACGCAGACTTCACCTAAAAGCTTGTCTCGAAAGCCAATAGAAGTCCTTTCGAGTGGAACAAAAGAAAAGCGGAAATCTTCAGTCGCACTTGCAAATGACTCAAGAACAGTAAAAACTTGAATACAGTAAAGGCTTGACAAGAAGAAAAAATGAATATGGGAATATTAGTTAAAAGGAAAAATGAGGCCTTCAGATTTTTCAGGGGTTTGAGGACCGGCTGGAGTTTGGAAAACTGATCGGACAAGGACGGAATTTCATGGGAACCGCGCTAATGACTAATGAAGGAGAAGCACGAGTCCATTCATGGAGATGTCTCGTGCCGGCTCACCGGAACGCCGCAGAAACATTCAAAATAACTTCAATTGGGTCCCAATAAGGGAGCACACATCGGACAGCCGTTTAAATAAGGAAATACAGCCCCTAAGTTTTACTCAGTTGGAGCCAGAAAGTGAATGGGATGAATTCCAGAACAGAAACGAACTTACTCCTAAAAAACGGCTCTATTATTACAATGAAGCTTGTCCAACTCTTTTCTTGCGTTTATAATGTATCTATTGAGAATTCCTAATTTTAATTATCATGTGATACATTTTAAGTTCACACGTTTCTTATTGCTTGTTTTTTCAAAACCAGTCCTTGACTTTTGCTTTTAGACTTTTTATTTCTTGAAATTGAATAAAAATGCTTTGATTTGAATACGTAAAGTGTTGAAAAAAACATTTATCAAAGAAAAAAACTTCCAATTCCAAAATTGTAAATTGTACATTTTGATCTAGAAAGTTTAGAATGATTCAGGAACCGGAGTGAAATATTCCCGAACCTCGCAAAGTCTATCAAGATATAATACTTGTTCCTACAAAACGAAAAAAAAGGTGTTTGTGGAGAAAGAGAAAAAAAGAAAGTACAAACAAAGCCGAGTTGTGGAGCTCTCGGTAGACGTACTTCTTCCTTTTTTGAAATTGAAACACGTGAGGAAATTGGATATATTTATGGGGAACTCCTGGAAGGTTTTTCAGGACGAATTTCGTTGGGTGCGATCAAATGTCATTTCTTTTGTTCTATTTGGTTCTTCTACTCGAAGAAAAACCAAAAAGATGTTTTCTAAAGGTTTCTTCGAGCTTCTGCTATGCCAAGCCTCTTTTGGTGTCAAAAGACAGTTCTAAATGAGTTAAATCGTTTTCAAAATTACACTGAAAGACTAAAAATATAGTCGGAACAAAATATTGAAAAATTAAAATCGAAAATGGAGATAAGGGCAGAAGCCTGACGTTGGCACTCGATGAAGCGTTGCTTATTTCGCTTCACAAACAACTTCTCTTCGCCTTATATTCCTTGCGAACAAATTCGGAATAAAAACAATATCCTATGTACCTTGGTTGATATGTAAAAATTCAGATCTGAGACTTCTGTCTTTTCCAGAATTAGAAGAAGCAGCAGCTGACGATGATAATAACCAAAAATAGAATGGAAAAAGTTAAAGAAAGAGCTCAATCATTAACTGCGAACGAGGGCGAAAAATGATAAAATAGCCTGAGGCAGAGTTTCTGGGGGCGGGAATGCCGCGTCAAGCACTTGGCCGAGATTTGCATATTTTAACGGACGGTTTTTATTTCGAACTTCCTTTTTTGGTTCTGTGAATATGCTGACGTGATGGCGACGAGTTAAATCAAGTCACTACTGAGAAGGAAATTGAGAAATAAAAGATACAGCGTCGCAATTTTTTAAATAAGTCCTGTAGTACATTGCAAAAATCCAGAGAGAAATATACGTCTATGCAGTTTCCACTCGTAAAATATAGCTTACAGAGGAGTCTTTTTCAAGTTTGGAATCTTCTATCTGTGCTGGAATACTCACTGAAGCTTCTTTGCCAAGACCGTCTGGAAGTTTTTGGGGCAGACTGATCAGAAAATACAAACTACAAACTGAAAAACTTTCATGAAACAAAAGTCTGAAAAGTATTTACACATTGAAAATGGATTCTCTAGCGAATACCATGAGATCTCACCAGGGAATGGTCTCAGCTCACAGTGGGACTTCTGAAAGAGACCATATTTTCTAGGTGTAGTTTTTCACGCTGATACCAAATCCGTTTTCAAAAGCTGCCACCGAGGTCTGTGAAAAAAGTTATGGACCCTCAAAAGTCGAAAATCTCATAGTCTCCGATCGAGCTCATTTTTAGAGGGTATATAGTCCTTGTTTCCCTTGTCACGATAAACCATCAAATTCTTTCAAAAATTGTTTGTGAGCCAAGATATGAGCTTCCAAAGCCCCGCCGCACACAAGAGAATGCGCGCGCGGTGTCCTATTGCGATCCGACGGCTGTCGAAGCAACGGCAGCGAGGAGCAGTGGAAAGGCGGCGGACTGGGGAGCACGAGGTCCTAGGTTCGGTCCCCACGCTGTGGAAACTTTTTTTGCAATTTTTTCTTTTTTGGATATTTCCGTGTAAGTGCTCCTTTTTTGAGTTTTGAAGCGTAGAAACATGAAAACACTGCGTTTTGAGCCTATTCGAACAGCTGGACTTCTTTTTGTCGCAAATTTTTTTCATGCATTTTTTCGTGATTTTCCATGTGTATGAGTGAGAAAAGTGAGGCTGGAGTGAGAAAAATTTTTCAGAAAAAAATTTTTTGGTTTTTATTATCTTTCCTGTTCGACAAGCGTAACTATGATGACTTGGGGTTAAACAATATT
This sequence comes from Caenorhabditis auriculariae, assembly GCA_904845305.1. NCBI lineage: Eukaryota > Metazoa > Nematoda > Chromadorea > Rhabditida > Rhabditidae > Caenorhabditis > Caenorhabditis auriculariae. The sequence goes on along the minus strand of CAJGYM010000228.1, from coordinate 13,268 downwards.
TTGAAGAAGGAAAGATAAAAAAAAAACCAAAAAAATTTTTCTGAAAATTTTCTCACTCCAGCCCATACACATGGAAAATCACGAAAAAATCCATGAAAAAAATTTGCGACAAAAAGAAGTCCAGCTGTTTGAATAGGCTCAAAACCTAGTGTTTTCATGTTTCTACGTTTCGAAACTCAAAAAAGGAGCACTTACACGGAAATATCCAAAAGAGAATAAACTGCAAAAAAAGTTTGCACAGCGTGGGCACCGAACCTATGAACTCGTGATCCCCATTCCGCCGCCTTTCCACTGCTCCTCGCTGCCGTTGCTCCGACAGCCGTCGGATCGCAATAGGACACCGCGCGCGCATTCTCTTGTGTGCGGCGGGGCTTTGGAAGCTCATATCTTGGCTCACAAACAATTTTTGAAAGAATTTGATGGTTTATCGTGACAAGGGAAACAAGGACTATATACCCTCTAAAAATGAGCTCGATCGGAGACTATGAGATTTTCGACTTTTGAGGGTCCATAACTTTTTTCACAGACCTCGGTGGCAGCTTTTGAAAACGGATTTGGTATCAGCGTGAAAAACTACACCTAGAAAATATGGTCTCTTTCAGAAGTCCCACTGTGAGCTGAGACCATTCCCTGGTCAGCTTTGTGATTTTCCAAACTTCAGTTAGGCTTGGTCTATTTTGACTCCTTAGCAGATTTTATTCTTCCGTGAAACTTTTTGATGCTTTCAAAAATCCTGGAAAAGTCGTATAACGATTGAAAACCGAAAAAAAAAATTGGAGACAGCGGCAATCATCCACGTCCACGAAAAGGAATCAAATTATTTTTCGAAGCGCAAGTCCAAAAATCCAGAAAAGGACCCGAGAAAGAAAAAAAGAAAGAGTGAAAAGCGAAAGTCGTGATTCAGGACAGCCACCGAAAACCTTGCAAATGAGGTAGCCTCGAGCGAAATTTTAAAAGTTATGGCGACAAATAGAAGTTAAAAAACTTTTCAAGTTGATTTTAAGTCCCATTTCTATGCTATTTTCATAATTTCTCCTAAACCGTGTTCATTATTGCTCAAAGCACTTATACTGAGACTAACACCATTTTTGAAAAAAAAAACCTCAATTAAATCTGAATTTTGAATGTGAGAAAAGTGGAGATTATGAAAAAATTTGATTGAGAAAGATTGGCCGTCGTCCAATATTATCAAGTGGTCGTGGCGGATAAACAGATTTTGAGATGTGAAGAGGTCTCGATCACCGATAAGTTATGAAGGGTCGGGAGAGTTTACCAACCTCATCTCATTGTTTTCGAAGATATGAGAGGGAACTTTGATTCCAGGGCAGCCTTAAAGTTTTTCTTCGAGTTAGGGATGAAAAAATCAGTTTGATTTTATGATCCATTTGAGCGGAGTAATCAGAGAATAAACAACAAGAAAATGGGCACTTTTTGAACGTAGTCGAGGTCACGCGATCCTGCGATCAACAAAGGTAATTTGCAAAAAAGTCTGCCGCTGCAAATTGCTTCGTTGCCCTTGATAACTAAGAATGGCTCCGAGCGTCTGAATAGGTAAACAAAGCTACTCTAGGAAATAAACGGGGAAACTGCGGAATCAAATGCTCCCTAAATCGAATCGAGAAAAAACTACCATCAATCTAGCCGGGTTTTTAAACACGACATGAAAATCTCAGACTAACAAGTTTTTAATTTCAATACGTGGAAATTCGATCATTTTTATAAGATTCTACTGTGCGAAAAAGAGGTATTCGAATCGATGAAGCTCAAGTAGAAGGTGACTGGGGCCGCGACGAGTCTGATGTATGGTTGAATGAAGCGGAATCACAGCATCGTCTGACGCCTCGGGGCAGGCAGAAGCGCTAATTGCGTCGCGAATTCAAAGATTTTGCTGTTCATCACACCAACGGTTATATTTTGCGAAAATTAAAAAAAAGCTGTCCTCTAACCTTCTTCAATATTTTCCGAAACTCGCTTCCTTCCTATTTTCAATCATCAAAATAGATTCGAGTTTCAATAGGAGCCCCAAATGGACCATGCCTGAGAATTCGCTGGACAACTTCCTTTCGCATCAACCTCGCATTAGTTAAACTTTTTTTTTTCCTGAAGGAAGAATATTAGAAAAAAGTAGTGAATTTTTCAAATCTTTGGGATTTTTTTGTAGATTATGCCTTGCAAGAAAAGATGAAAAAAAGGCTTGAACCTCGAATAACTTTTTAGTGAAGTTGATCTGATAAGGCAAATGCTCAAGATCGATCTAGCCAAATGCTTTTTCTTAGTCAATGAGACCTCGATTAATCATGAAAAATGTTGAAAAATTCGAGGCACTTTTTAAATGAATTTTTTTCAGTATTCCAACAATGAAAAAGTTCAACTGCAAAAATATTCAAAAATTGGAAAAAAACATAAGGCAAAAAAAGTACAGTTATGGCAGTTACAACGAAATGAGGGGAAAGATTCACTGAGATTCTGGGGATTCGAACTCGACGTCGTCTTCCTCATCGACGGCGCCGTCGGGCTCACTTTCGCTTTCCTCTTCGTCCGAATCAAACTTCCGACGAGCCAGCTTCGCTTCCAACGAGCTCGTAGACAAGTACTGAAAAAAATAGAGAAACGAATTTCAGATTCAAAAAGGCTGAAAAATTTTTTTTTATTAAAGAATAAAAAAATGACATTTGATTGACCTAATCGTTTTTTTGAAGCTTATAATTTCTCATTATTTGAAAAGAAGATAGGACTGAAGTTAGTACGATAAAAAAATGCATATTCATTATCGAAAAACCTTTCTATTCAATTTATATGTATATTTTTTTTCTTTTTTTCTCTTCATTCATATATATAATTATTTTTCTCCGTATAAAGAAGAACCCAACTCAACGAATGTAGACTTAAAACTTTTTTTCCTTGTTAATAATCAACAAGATTCGAAAATAATCCGACTTTTCTCACGGGAGCAAATGGAAGTGGTTACGCTGAAATAAGTTTTTCCGATGGGTTAAAAGATTCATAGAAAATTAGGTTGCGGAGATTTGTAACTACAATCTTCCAAACCAAATTATTGGAAAACTTTTCGATGGATTCATCTTGTTATATGACAAGCTTGAAAGGCAAATCTACCATAACTCAAACTTTATTTCAAATATCGTGGTTTGAAATAAGAACGAACGTCGTGGACGATGAAGTCATCTGTGTGATCCAATGGAAACTCGATGGAAATCGAGTCGGGTCCGTAAAACTCGACGCAATGGCTGACTTCGAGTCGGTTCTCCTGGAAATTATGGAATGGAACCGGGATGATTATCTCCGAAGCATTTACACTGATGAAGTTCTTGACGATTCCAATGGTTCGGTTGACAAGAGCGAGGAACGACAAAATGCCTCCTGAACTCGGCTGCGAAGCCTGGATGGCTCTGTCGACCTGCGAAACAATCAAGACGTCTTGATTGCAATAAGAAAACTACCTTGGGCAGCTGCATTTTCTCATAGCCGTAGCGTACGAGCTGCTGAGCGTAGTTGTCTTCGTACAAATCTTTTCCGTCCTCTGCCAACTAATCACTGACGGAAAGAAATTGATAACACAACTTTGGTATCAAGAGAAACGTTTTCATACTTTCCCAACTTTGAAATGACCAATTCGCATTCATTTTCAGGTATGTAAAAAACGTGATCTGCTCTCTTCAAGAGTCATAAGGTACTTTATATTTATTTATCTAATTTTTTAATCAAAACTTGAATTTCGTTTTCCTTTATGACTAGGAGAATTATTTCAGTGTGGGACTTTTCATAGAGATGGGGTTTTTTAAACTTGCAAAATACTGTTTTCAGGCCTAAATTAGTGTTAGGCACGTAATTTGACAGTTTACATCCCTAGATCAAAAATTGTGTTGCGCTGATTGCTGAAAATTCAAAATCCGACGCTTTCAAATGGCTTCCTGTAAAGAGCTTCACAAAAAGTAAGGTGATAAATGGAAATGTGGAGGATTTTTGAGTGAACTAAGTTTTCGAACAGATAAAATAATCGCATTGAAAAAAATTATTTTAGAGATTACCAGAAAAAAACTATGCCGACGGCTGATTGCAAGAGGTGAGGAGCGACAACCTGAAAGAAATAGGTGAAAATTGAGATTTTCGATAATTTTGAAAATAAAAAACTCGCATCAGGGTTATCGTAGTAAATTCCAAAAGTCGTGGAACCGCTTGGAAGTAAAGATTTGGCCTGAAAATGTCGTCCAATTCTCAACTTTAATCAAATAATCCCTTAAATTCTTACTTGTGTTGAAACAATCCGAGAATGAAAGAATAGAAAGAACAGGTTTGAAAGATTCTGAATAGTTTTTAGCTTACCTCCTTGAGGATGTTAGCGACTCCAGAGTAGGCGCCAACGTGGTATTTATAGTAGACGACCAACGGCTTGCTCAAGTTTGTTGGCGACGTCGAGACGGTTGGCTGCAAAATTCCAGCCGTTTTTTCAAGGTCTTTTCTGCCTACATTTTGTTAGACAAGCAACTTTTAACGAAGAAATACTTGAACCATGAAGAAAAAAACTCGTGAAATCTGCTCTGAATCTGTCAGCTGTTTACAAAAACCTTCTGCCACAAACATCTAGTCAACAAAAAGAGGATTCAATTCAATCTTTTTTTTTTCAATTGGCGACGTATTGAGAATCGGCCAAAATTTTTTACGCATCAGATGAAAATTACTCAAGTTCAAACCTGTATAACTTCCCCGGTTCTCGAGGAAAAAAAACCTCAAAGCTTTTGCACTTATTACAACAAAACTCCCACTATAATGTAAAATGACCTTCAGGCTTTTCTTTCTCAAAAAAGGCTGCACATATTCCATTTGAAGGTGCTAAGTCAGAATGATCAAGGTTAGTTGATTGGGCTACCAACCAGTTTTTCAATACCATTTTTTTGGCCGAAGCGGAGTGCAGTTTTGTTTGAACTCATCGTCACGGGGAACGGGGAAAGATGAAAAAATGGGGCTTCATTCCGGTTCGATTTGTGAGCCAAAGTGAAAAACTTTGGTAAATAGTGGAGAGAAAGAGGAAAAGACTCTTTGTAAATCATAACATCTTAAAGGAAATTTGACTTCTTGATTTGAAATTACCTGTGGCATTCATCAGACTGATTGAGAAAAAAATAATTGAGAATTGAAAAAAAGACGTCTCAAATAACCTCAATCTTGGCGAAGAAACCACTGTCCGCAAGCAACTTGTAGACAAAGCCGATGATAACTACGCTTGCCGCTAGAAGAACGTATTCGATCATTCTGAAACTTTAAAATATTCAGTCTCAAAAAGAGAAATCAAGTAATGCGGAATTTTCGGAAAAATATTTATGAAGAGACATTTGCCGTTTTATTTCGGGTCATTTTGTTTTGTGAACTCAAATACTGCAGGAGTTTTCGAACGGACTATACCGTCGCTGAATAGTTCATTGTTATGTACTTTTCCGGCCCATTAAAACTTCAGTTTATCTTCAAAATATTAATAAACTATCTTTTGAACTTTTGGCGCGTGAATGCCAATACAAAACTGCAACCGATTATATCGCTGAAAAAAAGACGAGAATGAAACTTGCGAACAAATGAAAAAGAAGAACAGAAAGACCAAGGTGGAGCTAAACGTTTCACCAGCCACCGCTTGTTTTTCTTTGTTACGATCGGCGGCACAAAAAACCCGACCAATCGATCGCTAGCGCTCACTGTTTTTGCCTCCAACGTCTTTTCTACTTTTTCGCTAGACTTTCTATATTTGAACTACTTGTGGCCTCCCTTCGATCAAACTTGGATTCGAAAAAACTACCATTTTTCTGTGCTCTTTTCGCCAATTTAGAAGAAATAAAAACCAGATTTACCATTTAATAAAAAAAAATTGGCCCCTTCGAAAACGCTCGTCAAGTTGATAAGCCAACCGGAAAAAAAGCTCGACCATTTTTTTCTAACTTTCACAGGGATGATAACTTTATTTTTAGAGAAAAAGAAATCAGTGTAAAGTAGCATACAAATATTAGATCCTACACAAAAAAGATTCATATCAGATGAAAAGCATTTACACAGAAAAACTGACAAAAGACGAAATCGCACTTGCACAGAGAAAGATCAGCTGATCGAACGAAACTTGAGAGAAAAAGAGACGACAGGCGCGAAGCAAATAACTGAAATTCATGAACTTGAGCGCGCCAGCAGCTGTACATAAATATTTGCTGCACTTCAGTGTATGAATTTCTTCGCAATTAAACACAATTTTGACAAAAACGGAAAATTTTAATTTTTAAGACTATTTGATCATTACGCTCTTACAATTTGACAATTAATTGCAATTACACAGTGAACTATTTACGACGCCACGCCCACAATTTTCGTAAAATATGACGTCTTTGGTTACACAGAACGGCGCTAACTCACATGCTTATTTGAATTGAAAAACATTTTTGGACAAAATTTTGTCCAAAAATGTTTTTTCAATCCAAGCCAAAAAGGAAGCCATTAGCTTATTATTACAAACTTTACGATTGTGCCGTGTTCAAAGTAATTTCCGCGAAATGCAAAATGATCTCTGACTCTCCAAAATTTAGTGATCTTTTCCTTTCTCTAACGGGTATTTTGCATTTCGCGGAAATTACTTTGAACACGGCATTGAAAAAAACATTTTTGGAGTATGCGATAATGCGTCCCGGTGTGTTCACACCATAACTACCGTAATTCACGGAACGTTCCGACGGACGTACCGATAAAAACGCCGTGTGCGATTAAGGAGCGGAAAAAAACTTAGAAGCTTTTCCGATTATTTTTAGGCTTTCTCACAATCATGAAAGCTGTATAAATTGGAGAAATCGGAAAATTGAATCAAAAAGGTCCAAAGGTTCACTTTTCTTGAGAATTTGATGATGAACGGTAAAGAAGAGACGTAAAATCATTATATCAATTTATTACTAGATTTAAACAAGCAAAAACTAGTCAAATATTGAAAATAAGAATAAAAATTCAAAGAAAATTCAAAATAAGACATAGTAGTGTTTGAATTTTCGCGCGCAGCCGAGCATCTAAGTTGGAATGGGTTTTCTCACTGGAGCAACTGCTTCCGCTGTTCAAAATTTTACATTTTCTTCCACTACGCAGAAACGCCGTGCACATGGTTTCTGAACTTTAAGAAGTTTGTAAGTTTGAAGGAACTGAAAAAAACATTCAAATACGTTTCTCGATTTTTAAGTTGTCACATAATTTGACTTTTTTCATTTCTTTTTTTCAAATTCAATATTTTTCATTATCCTAAAAACCGTAGTTCGTTCATTCAAAATGTCAACCTACAGTAACGAATCGGAGTGCAAAGATCAAATGTGCTCAATTTTTCGCTGCCGTGACCTCGCTCTTTTTCTCACACTGAAAACATTTTGGAATGTTCGAAATATAAGGTTATGCCAAAAAAAAGAGAAGTAGTGTCAATCAAAATGCGAGAAAATTTCGAAACCTTCAATTTACCTTCAGCGACTTAGTTTTTTCTCTCGGCAGTTATTATTACCGTTAAAAAAGAGCTCATAGAAATTTTTGAACCAGAGTCGATAATTCAGAGTTCAATTGAGGAAAAGCAAGGTTTTATGAGGAAAAAACATTTATTCGAATTTTCAGGACGTTTCACGACGGATCATTGATTTCTTCTGCTATTTCTTGAAGGGTCTGGCGGAGGGGCGGGTCCTCCCGTTGGTGGTTGCGGTTGCGATGTGTTACCGTCGTTGTTTCCGTCTTGAGGTCTCGCTAGAAAAAGACCTTCTCAATTTCACAGAAAGGTTAAAAAATGTGAACAACTTTTGATCGTTGAAACGGAGATCAATGAGAACTGCTGATGCCGTGTTCAAAGTAATTTCCGCGGAATGCAAAATATCTCTGCCTCTCTAAAATTTTAAGTTATCTTTCTCTTTCTCTGGCGGCTATTTTGGACTTCGCGGAAATCACTTGGAATAAAGCACGAAATAATTGACTTACTAGTCTGCTCGTTGGCTTCATTAATTATCTCCGCAACTGTGGCCAGGAATTCTGTTATGCTGCAATTTTTTGAGCTTCTTAGTATTTATGTTTTTGCTTCACATTTGAAAGCCTTCCTCTGTAGGCTGAGCCCGTGCTCCGTTGAGAGGTTCCTGCGGCAAGACCGGTGCCTCCGCAGGTGTGTTCGGCACAGGTGAGATTTCCATAGCTAATCGTTGGGGGGATGGCGGGAAAGTACGCAAAGAACCGTCTGTTACGGGTAAAAAATAACTTAGAAAAAGCAAATTTTTTTCTTGTTCTTTACATCTTCTTTTTGTTCAACTTCTGCTGTTCACTGTACCTGTGCGGTTAGAAACCGGTGAAGTGCTCGAAATATTACTGCGTTGGCCTTGTGGAGCAGTGGGATTATCAGAAGAGTTCGGTGGTAAGACAGAAGGAGCGGACAACGAAGTTCTGGGAGCTGGCAGAGCCAAAGGGGGAGCTGTGCGAGGCTCAATTACTCTAGATCCGCCGCGGGCTACTCCACGTCCTCTCCTGGACCCCTGTGTTTTAAAAATTTGTGCAATTCGGTTAGAAGGAAGCAAATTCGAAATTAAATAAGTAATCAACATAATAAAAATTACTCGTCGCGGTGGCGAAGCAGGAAATTGAAGATCGTTGTTGTTGTGGTGGTTGGTATTGATTGCCCAATTGCGTGGAAACGGCTCATTCCTCAAATTTCGAAGTTGATAAAGAGCTTCTCAGTTGGTCTGACCATGCAACCCCGCGGCGCGAAGGTGTTTGTCTGGGCGTCAAGGAAGTTATCGCCTCGGCTAAAGAAAACCTCCAAGGTTCCGTTTGCATGACAGTCTAGAAAATTGAAATTAAAATCAAATAGTTTCCCATCCTCCGAAAAAAAAGTTTGCTTGATATAACGAGTGCAGCGTTCCGTGTGGCGAGCCTCAAATTTTCAGTAATGAAAAAACGTCAATGATTTCCATCTCAGAAATTTTTGATAAAACGGAAACTTCTTTGTCTTAGAAATTTTCAGGAAAACTCCCATGCAATAAGTAAATTACTGTCTGATTTCAGGTAAAAAGAGAAGTGAAAAGGCAGAATGCAAGTAAAGATAAATAATGAGGTTTGCTGACTGCGGCCGTCAGCGCATTCGGATGGTGGTTGACGATGTAAGGCGGACGTCGGATGTAGTGCGACACGAGTTTGTAGGAATCCAGGCGACCTCCAGGTACTGTAACTCGCGCTTCGTTTGGCCCAAACAGGATCTGAAGGTCTTCTTTCGATTTGCTGGTCCCTTTGAACAAACCGTTGGATATTTTATTTCAGATAGCTTTTTCCATTGTTTCATTTTGTAGTAGTTTCCGAATAAAACCAATACCTGAAAATCTTGCACTTTTTCCAATAGTTTTGTAAGAACTTCGAGTTTTGGAGGGAAAAAGTCTTTGATTTGGGCTTGGAAGTTGTTTTCATCGAAGCGTTCCATATGTAATGAAAGCTTCGCCAGTTTCAACTTTCTAAATGCGACAAATTCAGAAAGTATTTCGACACATTTCACCGAAAGGAGAAAGGTACAGTGTTGCTTTGTTTGTGAGACAGTGAGAACATTGAAGGTGGAACGCTGAATTCTTCCAGGTCGGGTAGTTTCCCTGAAGTTATCTAAAATTACAAGAAAGAAGTTTATTCTTGAAAAGGGCACCTCTCTGTTGTCACAACTCGAAATACTCACCAAACTGTTCGACGTATCTGGCTCCGACTTCGGAGTCGATAATGCTTCCAATAAGTTCTAGAGTACGGAGAGATGTCAGAAGCAGAATTTTATCGAGAAGTTCTCCAGTGAGTGTGACTCCTGTCAAGCATACTCGCCGCAAAGTTGGAGAGAAGTAAGCCTGAAAATGGGAATTAAGAGCTGATTTACTAAGAAAAAACTTCGATGGCGCTTTTTTCAAGTATCGCATGAATAGAGAGCGGCAAATCAGCTGTCATTGAAATATGTAAACTTCGAAGTTTTTCAAAAGAAAACCCCGGATACTGTATCTGATCTCTGTAGAATCAGTATAATAAATCCATTTCTGAGTGAACTAGAACCGCCCAAAATTGTCACAGGTGATGTACAACTTCTTCAAGAGCTTCGCTTTCTCTTTCAGAACTGGCAAATCACATTCGCGGAGTCTGTAAAAAAAAAAGCTTCGCTTTCGTGGAAAAGTAAGATGTATTCAAGAGATTTCGCAAAAATGAATAGAAATGATAATTAATGTTGACAAAGAAGTTCTAGTTCAGAAACGCATGGTTCTGCTTTCGCTCCATTTTCGGCTCCGTCGCACTTCTTTAAATAACTCTACAAAAGTTTTCACGAACATATTTTCTGGTTTGAAAGAAAAAAAAACCTTGTTTGAATACATAGTCGTTTTACTTGAGGACACAGTTTCAGCAATGAACTCAGCTTCTTTGTTCTGTTTTCCTTCAATTTCAAAATAAATGATTGCTTTGAAGTTAATTAGAGACATTGTCTCCGCTTTAAAAAAAATTTCCTCAGAATGCTCCAGCGTATCTGAGGATTGAGCTAACAAAATGCACTCTCTACCTCAATCTTGTTAAACGAATCCATCAATAAATAGCATACAGCGCCTAATTTTCGTATATTTAATACTTGTGTGATCTCCGATATTATCCCAACGTATTCGCGAGGGCTGAGGGAGCTTTAGAAGTATGCTGCCCGACAGCATATCTGGATAGCATATCTGGATACACCATGAGATTTTTTTTTCTCAAATTTTTTCTTCGAGAGTTTTTTCGACAATTTTTCCTTAAACACACCTATTTGAGGATAAGTTTTTTTTGAGCAAACTATTTTGTCCCTTTTTTGATTTCTAATTTTTTTAAATTCTTGATCAAAAATGCAATGAAAAAGGCTGGAAACGAGTTCTGATCTTCCTTTTTACGATTGAAGGATGAAGCTCACAGGGGGACAAGTTATATCATGGGCGAAACTGTCGCCGTTGACCGTCAAAGAGTCGTCGTCGATGACCAGGACAGCCATGTCGCCCCATCTGAAGCCTCCTGACACCTCAAAGAAAAAAGAAAAAGCCGTACCTAGTGCCTGCCGCGAAAGTTTCTTCGTCCAGCTCAGCGAATGTGAGTCTAGAAGAGGGACAAAGATGCTTGGACACAGACTCCAAAACATCCACTGTCATTTTGAATCAGCCGAACTGCAAAGCTCCGCATTTTTTCCACATTTAAGCATGTTCACCTGAAGAACTGTGTAAAAATAAAATGCCATTGAACTCTTACGATTTCAGCGTTTTTATTTTCGAACTACTTCGAGTCTTCGCAATAATTTCTGTCAGTAAGACTTTTATAGTCTGTGTATCACGACTTGAAGTTTCACGGAACGACATTCCGCTGTTCCGCTGCGTGCGTTCGCGAAGCGTCTTTCGAATCTAGGCCACGACTTCAATTGATTGTTATTGATGTGGGAGCACATAAAAATAGAGCACCTTAATAAAAGAAAAAAAAATATTTAAAGGGCGACCAAGGTTCGCGAACCACACAGCGGCACAGCGGAATGTCGTTTTGTGAAGTTCCAAGTCTTGGTACACAGGCTATACTTCTCTTAAATGTACCTCCTTTTTTCATTTTCATGCTTTAAGCCACAAGCGAATCAAATAATATCATAATATCCTCAATTCTAATTCAGAGAACTTTGGAACAAAATATATTTTGTGGAATTTCGAAAGTATTTCTCAAAATGAATACGAAAAATTCAACCGTTATTGCCAGCCGATTTGTACGTGTACCGGCCACTAAGCTCCTGATCTCAATAACTGAAAATATTAGCTCAAAAACTTTGCAATGAAAGTCCGTTCCGCAGGTTAGGCAGTTTTGAGAGCAAGTAATTGTTCTGTATCGTACGACACGCACCACATCCTTTCAGAAGAACTTCTTGCATTGCGATCCATATAAAATGTTGCGATAAATTCTCATTTATGAAAAAAATGTACAAAAAACAGGAAAAAAAGAATATGGCAAAACAGCGAAAGAGATCGGTTTGAATGATGAGCGTAGGTGAACTATTTACGGCCGAAAATAGGCGAAAACATAGGGCTGAGCGTGTGGGGCACTTGAGCCCATCCTGCAAAACTGTGTGTTGAAAAAAGGCTTCCAATTATTTAAGATTTACCGAGGCTCGTGGGACCACCCCAAAGTCGATCGCTGACTGCATTATTGTAGCCCCAGGAATTGTAGCCGTAGTTGTCCTCGACGGCTCGGCGGAAACGGAGAATTCCTGCCTTGGAAGCTTGAATCAGCAGAAAGAGTAGAACGACAGACAAGACGCTGGAGAATCGCATTTCCCAAAGAAGAACGATTGATAAACCAAATTCGGTTTCGGTCATTTTATACAGCTCACACTATCTCCGACAGATTCAGAAACGGAAGAGGCGTGGCTTATCACAGCTTTTTTTTTTCATCAGTCAACGCCAGTCGGGTGTAGACCACTATGGGTGTCCAAGATATCACGTGTAGTTCTCTGATCTGCGCCAAAGAATTCGATCAGTTGACCACGAACACGTCACCGGAGGACCATGAGAAGGGTTTGGGCTGATTCATGGAGAGCAGATTGACTTCTGTCACGAGAAAAAAAAAACAAGTTTTGCAAGAGGTTTTGACAGTATTTTGAAAAGTAGTTTCGCATGGTTTTGTATGCATAAGAGGAACTCGTTGATAGAATAAAACTTGAAAAAAAATTTTAAATTTGTTTTAATGGATCTTTTCATGTTAACACGGAGTTTTTCCTCTGCAAAACATCAATAGTATTAGAAATATGCACCTTTTTCCAAATTTGGAACTATCCGATAGCTTAAAACAGGCTTTTTATCTTTAAGTCAAAATCCAACCCTTTTATGAAAAAAATCGCGTTATTGTTCATTTATTCTCTCGAAATTAAATTATGACGTATCAATTAAATATATTCTCGGTGAAAATTTTGTATTTGGATGAGTATATTTTGATAAAATTTGAATATTCTTTCGAAGCCTGGCCTTGCCCAAGCCCGCAAAGGCTTCTTCGCAAAGGCTTGACGCACAACCCTGGCTTCGACATCATTTAAGAATGTAAGTTTTGGCTTATCTGGGAATATTTATAGGGTTTTGACGTTTTATTCGAAGCAAATATTTTGTTACTATAGTAGTGGAATTTGTAAACGCTCAAGTAGCTGATTATTAGTGGCCTCTTCAGAAGTCATCCCCACTATATCAATAAATAGTTGAGATACCAATTTAGAGGTCTATCTCGCG
>CAJGYM010000227.1:0-59524 GCA_904845305.1 Caenorhabditis auriculariae | reverse complement strand
TGAAATTTGATTTGAACTAACCATTATTAGTGATTTGAGAAGCTTTTTAACGGCTTTCGCATGCATCACATTCACAGTTAGAGAGAATACAGCAGCAGCGAAAAATCTGAAAAAAAAAATTTCAAACGTCTCTTTTTGATTACACGGGCTAAGTCGGAAGTGCGGAAAACGGGTGCAAAGAGGGGGTGGCCGCAGACAGGCAGCAAAGAGACTCCCTTTATCGAGCCTTACATTTTTCTGGGATTTTAAAGGCTCGAGAAATGGTGGAGAAAGGGAGAGGCAGCAAAAATGGTGCATAAGGGCTGTGAAAATGGTGCTAAAAGGCAGCAAAAAGAGAGCCTTCATCACCCTAAAAGGAACATTTCTATGGTCCTTTATGGACCCTCGGAGGGTCCTTCCGACTTTGCCTATGCCTTTCTTTGTTGGTGGACTAAAAAGCCTCGGAAAGGATGAAAGGACGGAAAAAGGCAGTAAAAGGAAACCGTTGCAACCCGTTTAGGAACAATTAATGGAAACCTTTGCATTCATAACGGACGCTAAAAGGGCCCGTAAAAGGTCCTTCTGACTTTGCCTATGGAAAAGAGCAGTTTTTGCCGATAATGACTTTCAAAAACCCATAAAACTCTAATAGAGTAACAGAGTTTTTAAACTTATGGAGTTTTTGATAAGTTTCACGACGCTCCTCATGATGAGTTGATATTGATTCTTTGGAAATTCCGTATTTTCCAGCCGTTTCCAACGATAAAATTGCAAAACTTGAAATTTCAATTGAAAATAAACCCTAACCTTCCCGGCTCGGCGATCAATCGAACTTGAGAATCGCCAAAATATTCTTCCACCCCATTTCGAAGCACTTCAGCGATCTTAATCAGAGAATTATTCGATTATCTCTCAGAGATAGTTCACTTTTTCAAATGATAAATGATGGTCGGATCCGGGAAAACCGCCCCCGACGTCGATCATTTTCATGTTGAAACCGAGGGAAGCTCCTGAAATTTCACGGAATTTCAAGCTTGAATTGAATTTTAAAAATTGTACTGTTTCTAATGAAAAATGATAGTTTTTCTCTTAGAAATCGGACTAAAAATAAGGAAAAATTCGTTTTCTCGCAATAGGAAAGTAACAGAAATTCAAAGCTTGTCTCTAAAAAAATTCATACTGTGAAAATTATGATTTTTTTCTGATTTAAAAATAAACTTCTTTCACTAATTTTTCATTGGCTTAATGAAAAGAAGGGAAAGTTTTCAAATTCACTTGAAATTTTGAATTTTTTTATTTTCTATTATCAAAAATTTTTTTCACTTCCCCTTCTACATAGAAATTTACAAGTAAGAAAAAATGAAATCGAAATAATTTCAATACTTTTTTCATCGCCTTTTTTGAAAAAATTATTCATTTCATAGACTTTTTTGAGAAAAAAAGACAAGTGGTATTGAGTATAGGAACTGAAATTGACTATTTATTTATCTAGCCGTAAGGAGAACGTTCAAGTAGCCTGTTTTCCGGTACTTTCTTCTCGCAAACTTGACTTTTTCATGTTTAGAACGTTTTTATTTCTTTTTGATTTTTCAATGCGAGATCATTGAAAAAAACCTCTTTCATTAAAAATTGATAAAATTAATCTCAAATGAAAAAGGAGCTCAATCAGGATCTTTCGACTTCGAGAGCCTCTGACTTTTTTCAAAGACCTTGTGGGCAGTTTTTGAGACCAGATTCGGGATCAGCGTTAAAAACTACATCTAGAAAACCTTGTCTCATTCGGAATTTCGAAGTCGGAATTTTGAAGTCCCACTGTGAGCCGGGAACACTCCCTGATTAGCCAAAAAGCATTTCTGTGGTTCTGTATCCGTTATTGATTGAATTTTTTCCTTGGTTAGATTTTTTACCACGCCTTTTTCTGTGAATTTAGCAGTGAACTAACTTATTAGTATTGCCTAGTTTAATTAATAAGCGTTTACCCAAGCCAAAAAGCCGTTTCGTGTGCTTCAAAGCCGTCCGGAAGGCGGTCGGATCGTTGCAACCGGAGCCGACGTGAAAACTGACGCCGGCGACGTTGAGCCCGAGCTCGGCGGCTCTTCGGAGCAAGTCTGGAGCTTCCAGCTCCGGATCACAGCCGAACTTGACGCTCAACTGACAGTTGGCCGTCAGATCGGCAACGCCGATCCGGATTATCAGCCTGGAAATGGAGATTTCGGGAAAGAAAATATTTAAAGTTGTTTCTTTGTTACTTTTTTAAAACTTGGTTTCTTTCTAGGTGGGAAAAACTAATGCTTCCTTTAGAATTATTATTCTGTGCACAGTTAGAGAAGTTTCAAAACTCCCAGTGGCTCATTTTATAGCTAAATTGGGATTATTTCTTGAATTTCAAATAGAAAAGATGCTCTCAGGCATTTATTGAAGTTTTGAAAGCCATAAAAATATATGGAATGATTCCTATCTAGTTGGAATTAACCTACTTTTTACTGGGCTTATATTTTGAAAATAATGTTTGGCCACATTTCGACGATTTTTACGTGAAAACTGGGTGGTACGAAAAAACCACCAGCGAAATTTCAAACGGCGACTTTTCCGATTTTTTCATATCGCTAGGGAACTTTCCGACGGCCACCTTTCTGCCGAATCCCTTTTTCGACTTTTTTTCCCTTATATTTTTCGGTTTTTTTAAAACATCTATCAAATTGTTTTTTTCTATTTCTTTGTGTTTTAATCATTAACCAACTACCTACTTTATATAGGGAGATTTAAAACGAAGATTTTATGGAGAAAAAAAGTCGGAAAAAAAGATTCGTCGGAAAGGTGGCCGTCGGAAAGTTCCCTAGCGATATGAAAAAATCGAAAAGTCGCTAAAATTTTCGCTGGTGTTTTTTTCATACCACCGAAAAACTGGCTTTTTGGTTTACTCAAAAGCTTAAATATGATAAATAGATTTGAATATTATATATTCTCAAATTTTTTATCTCTATCGAACTTTTTTTTGGAATTAAAAACTGAAAACAGATGCTCTAAAGCAGTTTTTTTGCAAGTTTCGAAGTTGATTAGGTCAGTAAAATATATAAATTTTTCTTTATACGGGAGAATAAAATAGTTTACCTATTGTATCATTTTTTCCACAGTTTGAGTATTTTTTTGAAATTCCTAGAACCAAATCGAAATTCTCGATAATTGAAAAAAATAGTCATTTGGTGCCTTCAGAAGCTTGAAAATGAATGGAAATTCGTATAAAAAAATACTTTTTTTCACGTTTTTTTCTTTACTATTAATTTCTTTTTTTAAAAATTAATTATTATTTCTTTCCTTCTTCGAAAAATTAAAATAGACGCCATTAAGCTTCATTTGCAAAAAGTCAAAGTCTTTCAGGATAGTGAATGATTTTTTTAAACTTTATTTTATGCGAATTTTTCGGAAAAATACCTATAAATTATTTATTTATTTTCTCCTGACCAGGGAACATTTTTACCCCCGGTTGAACTTTTAATGAAACTTTGCTCAAATGTACTTTAGGACCCCCTAATTCCAGAACAAGAAGAAAATTTCTCGCAATAGATCTTGTTTCCGAGTTATGGAGCTTCAAACTATGCAAAATACGCAAATCAGGCCAAAAAAGCGCTATTTCGGGCTTTTGAAGTGTCCTAACTCGAAAAACGAGATCTATTGCGAGAAATTTTTTTCTTGTTCTAGAATCAGGCGGTTCTAAAGTACATTTGAGCAAAGTTTCATTAAAAGTTCAAACGGGGGGTAAATAATGTTTCCTAGTGAACAGTATTATATTCTTCAGAAGCTGTACGAAAAACTACGGAACAAAGTTCAAAAATTTCCCCATACAATTTTGAAACTTAACGTAATCAAATATGTATATTATTATATAGTTCAAATTTGTTATGTTACTCAATAATTCACAGAAAGCAATTTTCCTAAACTGTTAAAAACAACAAAAAAAGACCAACTCCGCCTTTTCATAGTGCTCGGCGATTTTCTCCAGCTCCTCGGCGTTATCAAATGTCATCAGCGATATCTTAACAACTCTTATCAGGTAATTCAAAAGAGATGATTATTTTTTGAACCTCAAGCTTTTTGGCGTGTAGGAGAAAGTTGGTGGATTTACACGGGTGAGCGTAAATCACCTTTTCCGGACGGACACCCATTTTAGTCACCTCAAAATGATACTTTTTAGGAAATTTTTGTGGAATTTATGGTTTTATGATTCCAAGTTCACGGATTTATTATTTTTTTTTTGAGAATATCAAGTTATTTCCAAAATTTGAGAAAATTCAGCGGTGAATGAAGTAGAAAACGATTTTTCGGTGAACTTTTGAAAAAGAAAAAAATCTCAAAACTCATCGAGGACCTTTGAAAAAAATTTTCGAAGCTTCAATCAATTTTTAGTTTTTCATATGATGCCATTTCTGAAAATCGCATGGTACTTTTCATTTTTGAAAAAATCCAGCAAAAATTGAAGTTTAGGACAGTTTTTTTTCCAGTCATTTTCAGATTTAGAAGCTCAAAATTCATTTCAAAAAACTTTTCTTGAAGTTTCAAGTTTTTCTATAAGCTTTCTTGGCGCTTATCTATTCTGAACTGTGGAGGATAAATTTAAAATAAAGTTATGAACCAGATCGATTTCCTGTTTGCTGGCACAGTCGAACCCAACTCCCAAGCTGGCCAGACATTTCACGAAAAACCGGGTCCGGATTGCATTTGACGGCGTAGAATGGCTGAAATTTCGAAAATCATAGTTATTAGACATATTTTTTGCAGTAGTACTAGATCTACATCCAGGATCTCGAAAAAAATGGAAGAATTAACGAATTTTTCCAGATTTTAGAAGCTTTCCTTGCCTTACCTCGAACATCGGAAGCTCCTTTTTCCATAAATTGAACCGATCGATAATATTATCCAAGTTTGCGACGTAGAAAGCTTCATCGCAACCCTGAAAATCGGGAAATCTTGAAATTTATAAAGCCCTAACTGGATCGTCCTCAAGATTAAGCTTCCTTATACCATTAGAAAAATTTAAAAATCAGTCATTTATTTTTCACAAGTTCTCAAAATGATACAACACCCTTAAAGCTTTGAAAGTGAAGTTCCAAACAGACTAAAAATAAATTTTGAACCTCAGCTTTCTTCTCAGCAGCCACTCTCCTAGCCAAAGTCAAGGATTGCTCCTTTTTCGGCAAAATTGTGACCTTTGAGCCATTTAGAAGCTCTTTTTGAATAGTTACAGTCATTTGGAAGGTTCAAAAGTTGGAATTTAGAGCGAAAATGGAGCCAGACTGGAACTGGGGAGGTTCATAAAGAAATTGATAAGAGATTTGTTATCGAAATGTAACTTTTATTGCCTTTTTTTCGAATCAGGCGAATCAAAAAGATGATTTTCGTGTTTGAGAGTGTGTAGTATGACCTTTTCAAACTAATTCCAATTAATTATAGTTGAAAATTGAAGAAAACGACGAGATTTCAACTTATACAACGTATCCTTCAGCGCACGGAGGCGTCATGGCGCCGTCGATGACCTGAACCACCAGCGGCCCGGTTAGCTCAGTCGGTAGAGCACCAGACTCTTAATCTGGCTGTCGCGGGTTCGAGCCCCGCATCGGGCTTCAAACACTTTTGCCGTTTTTTCTTGAAGGTAGCCTTTTTTGCGACACACTTTAAACTAAGTGAAGACGTCGCTGATCGTAGAAATGAAACTAATATTGATCGTTTAACCTTTTTTGGGAAGTTTTCCGTCTTTGTTGTAGAGAGAGAGAGAGAAAAACTTCCTTCTCACGGACGTGCCTTCTTCAAGGACGACCGAAGAAACGTTCTAAAAGATTAATTTTTCGTTGTGAAATTTCCGTTTTTTCCCCGAAGAAGTTTTTCATTACGTTCTCACTGATTTCTGACTCATCTTTACAGGTTTTTTTTTTATTGTTTGTTGCCTAGAAGAGAACGTTGGTTCGATTCAGCCTTCCTAACTTCAGTTTTTCTGTCCTTTCTCCATGAAAAGTGGTCATATTTTGCCATTTCTTTAATCATTGAATCGTTGAGTTTCATTTTTTTGTTACTTCAAAGTTTTTTTTTAAGGAAAATGACCGTAAATTATCAGTTGATCGTGTCTTCCGTCTCGGCCGGAACTTTTTTTCGGCTGCTTTTTAGGTGGAGAGGTTAGGAAATACTTTGATCGCGATGAGAACGGCTTTAAATGGTGCTATCATGTTTTTTAAGTACTGCGCCGAAAGTCGTTTCAGGTCGGCTGCAAAGGCTTCTCAAGGTGCGGCACTTTGAGCCATTCCATGTGCGACCATAGAATTCCAAACTAGGGTTTTTAAAGTGAGAAAATTACATAGTTTACAGTTTCGTAGTGAAGGATTATAATGTGATGCTTATTTTTGGAAGATATCTTAGGATCTCCAGAGTGGTTCCTATAGTGACAACCTTAGGGTCCTTGTAGGATCCCCCTAGGGAACACTTTACCAATCCCTTTAGGGGGCACTAAAGCTTGCAAAAGTGGTCCCTCTAGGGGGAAAGCTGGTCGATAACTTTTTTTGAAGATGCATTTCCATAAGAAAAACTGAATAAATATGCGTTTGTTGGAAATCGAGAATCCCCTATAGGGTCCACTTGAGACCCTAAACCTTTATTGGGACCACTTTTATTTTACCCCTATAGGGACCACTTTTTCGGTCCCACAGGAGTTGTTTTCCCCCCTGATCCCTATAGGGGCCACTCTGGAACCCTGAGTAAGCTTGGCCTAAGAATTTCTGGACGCATTTGGAATGGCTCAAAGGCTCGCGGTTAAGAGGATGATTTACTTAATTATCTTGGATAGTCCCTAGCGCAAGTAGTTTCGTGTCGGATGCGTTTTTTACTTACGCTTTCAAAGAGCAATAAGTTTAAAGCGACAAGCGGCTTCCTGAAAAGTTCTGTGGTAAAGGAGATTTTTAAGGATCGATATGGAAATCGGTGATCACGGAGCTCTCGATTTGGCTCGTTTGTTATTACCTCATCTTTTTCTGCTATCGATTTCTGGCCACGGCTAGTTTTCAAACGTGGGTTTTTCATTTGAATCATTGAATTATTTGATTTTTTACGGGCAAAAAAATTGAGTTTTTTTGTTGTTTATTTATTGATTTATTTTGCGTTTTTTTCTCACAAGGGATGAAGAAAATTCAGAAGAAAAAAAGAGTACAATTCACAAAAACCATTTAGTTGAATATTCAAAAAAATTATGATCAAATAATTCCTCAAAAAAAGATTTTCAATTCAAATTTCGATGCCAACTTGTCGACAAAAAAAAAATCAAAATTTCCGTCTTCAAAATTTTCCCCACTTCAGCTTTTTGGAACACTTGATGAATCACATGGACGACCGATTGAAGTATATCCCCCTGACTTTTATGCTCGGATTCTTCGTCACGACGGTTTTCGAACGATGGAGGGCCATTATGACGGCGCTTCCTTTTATTGAGAGGTTCCTCTTTTTCGGAAAAATAAATAGTTTTTTCAGTTTCCTTGATATAGCTGATTCACGGCTGGCTTGAGCCATCAAAAAAGGGTCCTGACACGATAATGCACGAGATAGCGCCTGGCTCGTGGAGAGCGCAGACAGGACACGCCCCCTTAGAGTTCCAAGCTGGCCGTGAATCAGCTATATAGTTATTTTTGTTATTGTTATTTTTTTTCCTTTAATTAAAAGGTTGAATTTTATTCATTGGTAGGGAAATGGTTTTTCAATGAATCTTTGATAAAGTTTTCTATCGGTTACAGAGATCTGAGCCAGCTTGGCTTTTTTTCTGCTTCCCTTCAAAACGCGAGACCTGTTTTTGAGCATGCGCCTTTAATTTCGTATGGAAATTTGCGGGTTTTTTTTAAAGGCGCATTCGAGAGACAGGTCTCGAAGGGAAGGGTTCTGTAGCTCACAGAAAAAAATTAACGTGAAAAGATGGCGTATATGGGGAAAGATACTTTTTTGGCAGAAAATCGCTTGGAAATGAGTGATTTTCGGAGCGAATTTCAGCAAGATATCTTCATTCTCATTAGCCTGATCTTTGGTAATTACCATGAAACTTTACATTTTCTCAGTTTTCCAACGTCATGGCCTCTATAAAAACCTTTTCAAACTGATATTCTAGGTTTTTAGGAATTTCTTATGCGTGAAAAATTCAGTCCCAAGAAAATGATCGAAAACTACAACAAGAGAATTTGGATAAAATCACGATTTTTCCAGCGTCGCCATCTCCACTTCGATGCTAGTTCCAGGCCTAACCGAAGAGGCCCGTCTCATTAGAAGAGCCATTATTCGATATGTGGTTCTTTCTCAGGTGTTTTATCATCAAAAATTAATTTATAATAGTTTTTAAGGTCCTCGTGTTCCGAGACATCTCGATGAGAGTCAGGAGACGATTTCCGAATATTTTGTCTCTGGTTGAAGCCGGCTTTCTGGAGGAAAGTGAGCTGGACGACTTGGAGGCCGTCCATGCACGTCCTGGCAACCGTTATTGGGTGCCGATGAACTGGGCCAATTCCATTATCTTGGAAGCTCATCAGGTTGAAAATACAAGAAATATTTTTTTCAAAAAGAAAAAAGAAAAAAAGCCTTTCACATTTTTTTTCGGGTACAGTCGGAATGGTGGATAATGGCCGCTAGAAGGCTCAAAAAAGGTCTCAGGAAGGCAGCAAAAAGGGTCCCTTTATCGAGCCTCCCTTTTTTTCTACAATTTTAAAGGCTCAAGAAATGGTGGAGAAAAGGAGAGGCAGCAAAAATGGTGCATAAGAGCCGATGAAATGGCGCAAAAAGACAGTAAAAAAGGAACCTTTCTCAAAGAACATTTCTATGGAACCTTTTCCCACCCTTTTCGACTTTGCCTATGGAGTTTGATCAGATCAAAAACTCAAAAAACCGTAAGAAAGGGTGGTATGAAAAAAACACCAGCGAAAATTCAAACGACGACTTTTCCGATTTTTTCATATCGCTCGGGAACTTTCCGACGGCCACCTTTCCGACGGATCCCTTTCCGACTTTTTTTCTCGATTAAATCTTCATTTCAAATCTTCCTATATAAAGTAGGTAGTTGGTTCATGATTAAAACACAAAGAAATAGAAAAAAACAATGTTTATAGATGTTTTATAAACCGAAAAACTTAAGCGAAAAAAAGTCGAAAAGGGATTCGGCAGAAAGGTGGCCGTCGGAAAGTTCCCTAGCGATATGAAAAAAATCGGAAAAAGTCGCCGTTTGAATTTTCGCTGGTGGTTTTTTTCATACCACCTAAGAAAGAGGAGAATTTCAGACAAATTTTACAAATGTGAGTTTTAAAAAGAATAAAAATTCATTAGAATTTTGGAAACTTGAGCTTTTTATGGAGAAAAAAATAAGGAGAGTACAAGTTCCAAAGAAAAGGCCTTGAAAGTGACAAGCATACTTCAAAAAGTTTGAATTTGTTTGAAAATGAAAAAAAAGACTTAGCGGAAAAATCGATTTTTTTTTTCTCCGTTCGTTATCCGTTTCAAGCAGGTTATATGATAAAATATGACTTTCTTATTCGGTAGCTCGTATACATCCTATAGAAATTTTCATATCTCAAGACTTGAGTTAACTCGGAATGGTGGATAATGGTTGCAAAAGGCTCAAAAAAGGCCGCAGAAAGGCAGGAAAAACCCTTAACGAGCCTTCCATTTTTCTGGGACTCCAAAGGATCAAGAAAAGGTGGAAAAAGGGAGAGGCAACAAAAATGGTGCATAACAGTCGATGAAATGGCGCAAAAAGGCAGCAAAAAGGAACATTTCTCGAGCTTTTTCCACCCTTTTCGACTTTGCCTTAGTTTGCGTCGGACGAATTTTCAAAGTTGAGCTTTTTGTGAACTGCGAAAAATGAAATTAATAAATTTACTTGTCGGAAAAAAATGGTTTTTATAAAAGAGGTTTTTTTCCAGCTTCGATTATAGTCTGTTCAGACTTTGAATGTCAAGTGTAATGACGTCATTCAAAAACACTATGTGAATGGCTCGCTCTCTTTATCGTGCCATGGAGCTTGAGCGACGACTTGATATTCAAAATCTGAACAGACTATAGTTTAGTTTTAGTCGCTCCATCGATAAAAATTTATTGTAGTCTGTTCAGATTTTGAATGTCAATTCGTCGCTCAAGCTCCGCCCCTAACGGTGCGATAAACCAATCAGAGAGCGAGCCACTCACAGAGTGTTTTTGAATGACGTCATTGCACTTGCCATTAAAAATCTGAACAGACTATAATTTTCTAATTTTTCCCCTAGAAACCCATAGTTTTCGGAAAATAAAATCATGAAAACGAACGGAATCTGAATGACCATGAACTATATCGTCAAACAAAGGAAGCTTTGGTTCTTTATGAAGAATTTTAGAAAGCTGAAGAAGTAATCTTTCAATCTTCATTGAGCTGATTCACGGCTGGCTTGAGCCATCGAGAAAAGGGTCCTGCCACGAAAAGAGACGAGACAGTGCCCTGGTTGGTGGAGAGTGCAGAAAGGCCACGCCTTTTTGCGTCCCAAGCTAGCCGTGAATCGTCTATATTCTTTTTTTTTTAATGTATATATGAGCCTTGAAAAGTAACAGTTTTTAAATGAAGCTTCAACTGATTTTTTGTGAGCTGGGTTGACAAATTTCAAGAGTAAAAATAACGTTACGTATCATTTCCAAGGAATAATTCTTTGATTTCTCGCTTTGGCTCAGAAACTTGTAAAAAACTCTAGTTTCTTATCAAAAATCTGGTCTGGAAGAAAAATTTTCTCACGAAAAAATTTGGTTTTCACAACTTTATTTCACAATAACTTTGAGAGAATCATCCGCGGATGAGATATTACAAGAAAAATTCAATTGCAAGTTTTCTGAGATCAGTAGGTAGCTTTTTAAAAATTCACCTCAGTAGATTCAAATAGTTCACAAAAAAACATAAAAAAATGCGATGAATATTCATTAAAAAAACCCAGGAAAAAAAGATTTGTCGGAAAGGTGGCCGTCGGAAAGTTCCCTAGCGATTTGAAAAAATCGGAAAAGTCGCCGTTTGAAATTTCGCTGATCTTTTTTTCATACCACCGGAAAATCTGCTTTTAAGGCTACTTTTTCTGGTTTTTACTCCAAAAATAAAATGAAAGAAGGGTTGTACACTGTTTTTTAAATTGAAAATTTTGATTCCAATCAAAAAACGCCGTTTCCAGAACAAAATCATCGACCAACCGACCGCCTTCAACAACTTGATATTGGTAGACTCTCATTTAGAACCTTCAAAAGTTTAAAAAAATCATAATTTGAGGCCCTGAAAGAGTTCCGGATATCACTGGAAACTCTGTGTAAATATGATTGGATCCCGATTCCCATCGCCTATCCACAGGTTCTCTTTTAATACTTCCTTTTTTCGATTTATTATGTTGATTTAAGGTCGTATTTCTTGCAGTTCGTGTGTATTTTTGTTGTGTGTCTTTTTGAGTCGACAGTTCATTATTTCTGAACATTTGCCGGCTTCAAGACATCAGGTGAATTTTTAGAGATTTGAGGTGTTAAAAAAACGGTGAAAATGAAATTTTAGAAAAAGAAAAATAAGCTTTTTGTAGGAAAACCCCGTTTTTGTTGATTTTTTCTCAAAATCACGATTCTTTTAAGTGAAGGTAATTAATTATTTTTTTGTCTCTTTTTTTGTTTCTTAATGGATTTTTTTGGTATTTTTTTAACAATCAATTCTTTCAAAAAAATGATGAAATTTGAGCAAAAAAAGCTGATTTTATCGAGTTTGAGCCAAAAAAATCAGAAGCTCACCTTCGTATAAATTTATAAATTTTTTTCAAAAAGCCATTCAAAAAGATTAAAAATCAAATTCCCTAACAAATAAAAAGGTTTTTTTGGAAATTTTTTTGAAGAAAAAAACAGTTTCTAATAACTTTATTTTTTTCAGCAAAAAAATCTTGAGTTCTTTGGGTATTTTTTTGAATAAAAAATGAACTTTCTTGTTCCTGTATTTGTTCATAACGAGTTCGTGGCATTATTGATAAGCAAATAATACGGAAGATACACAAACGGAGCCATTTTTGACCAAGTTCGCTGTCCCAAGTCAGCCGTGGATGGGCTATGTTAGCAAAAAGACCACCATTAATTTAAATGATACTCTCAATAATTATTCCTATGGCTCAAAAATTACCCTCGAAAAATCCTGAAAACTAGAAACTTTATTTAGAAAAATGTGACAGGGAAATTCATGGAAAACAGATTTCGAGCCAAATTTCGGAAAATCTTGAATCCCAGAACTCTTTTCTGATAGTTTTTGTTGAAAATTTTGTTCTCTATGAGAAAAATGTAGAAATTTCGACGATTAAATTCAATTTCTCTCTTGAAAAGTCGTCCCGCCACGGTTTCTAAAAACTCGTTTTTTTGAAGAAACATATTTTTTTATTCGAAAAATATCGATTTTTCAGTGCAAAATTTGATTATTTGTCCTTAGAAAAAGTTGTATTTTATAAGTGATTTTTTTGAATAAAATGATCCATTTTTTTAATTTTTCAACAGAAGGCATAAATTTTTTTATATCTTAACCAATGTGAACCAAGATGTAAATTATATTAAATTACTCTTGATTGTTAAATTTTAACCTTTCAAAAAAATCAGATGGACATTGTTTTCCCGGTGATGACCGTTGTTCGAATTCATTTTTCATCGTCGGCTGGATGAAGGTGATTTTGTAATTTTCAATATTCATAATATTGTAAAATTTTTCCAGGTCGCAGAAGGTTTATTGAATCCGCTAGGGGAAGACGACGACGATTTTGAGGCCAACTATATCATTGACCGGAATATTGCGGTGAATATTGAACTTCAAGAAAAATTATATCTTGTTACAGTAGTACTTAAAAAAATGAAGGGAGAAGAAAAATTTAATTAAAAACTTCAGGAAGCTTTTTCAAAATGAGATGATATAGCTTTTTCCTGGCTTGAGCCATAAAAAAATAAAAAAATAAACGATAAAGAATACTGGGAAACTTTTTTTAGTGGGCCACTATAGGGGCTCGGCAAGGACTACTTGGAGAGGAAACTAAAGTGGCCACTAAACCCACCTCTATAGTGGCCACTTCAGTTGTTTTTCATCCAGTGTTCCTTCCAGTAACTCTGATAGTTTTAAAACAAACAGATTGAACCAGTTATTTTGATCCATTGAACCCTAAAGTGGCCACTAAATTTTTAGTGGTTTAGTAGTAGCACTTAGACCTCTATAGGGGCCACTTATTTTTAACCCCTGAAGTGGCCTCTAATTTGACTACTATAGTGGCCACCAGAACGTCGAAACCCCATATTGGCCACTAAAAATTTTCCCAGTAGGTTCTTAGGAATTCCAAAGTGGTCCCTATAGGGGTTGAGAAGGAAAACAGCATCTATAAAAGTCCAAAAAGAGCCCCTATGGGGGTAAAATTAAAGTGGTCCCTATAGGGAGTCTTTCATTCAAAAACGCTTATTGATTCATTTTTCCCATGGAAATGCTTCTTAGCATGAAATTTATGACAAATACCGACCAATATGTCCCCTTTAGGGGCCACTAACTAAAACCTCTATAGGGACCGCTGTTGCAAGCTTTAGTGGCCCCTACAGGGGTTGGTAAAGTGCTCGCTAGAGAGGACCCTCCAAGGGCCCCTAAGATTGCCACTATAGAGACCACTCTGGAGTTCCTAGTTGTCTAGACAAGTTAGTGGTGAATCGGCTATACGTCTTTGTGGTTTTTTGAAGATAACTTAATTGGAAAAAAAGGGAACCATTTTGAGATTTGAGTTAGGTAAGGTTTCTTGAATGGAAAAAATTAAAGGACGTTACAAGTTTGAAGAAAAAGCCTGTGATTGGAGTAACTTTCTCAAAATTCAAAATTATCTCTGACTCTCCAAGATTTAGTTATCTTTTTCACTCTCTAACGGTCATGACGACTGTCCCGGAATCACTTTGAACACGGAGACCTCAGAAAGTTCATTCGAAACTCGAAAAAGAACGGAAAAAGTATGTTTTTGGAGGAAAATTTCCCGTGTGACATCCGTTTCACGCAGTTTATATGATAGAAAATGACTTTTTAATTCGGTAATTCATGGATGTGCTCGACAAAATTTTTGCAAAAGTGCCTATGCCGGCATTCTGCAAAAAAAGCTTCATGCACTTGGCAAATCAGTGCTTCGCATTTTGCACTTTTTTTCGTCTGTACAAAAGTGAGCCCAAAAAGAAATGCAAAATGCGAGGTTCTTCTGGGCAAAATGCAAAGCTCTGATCTGCACAATGCATGCAACTTTTTTTGCAGAATGCCAGCATAGGCACTGCCTTTGCACGATTTCAGTAGAGTAGTAAAGTATAGTGAATATAGATAATAGTAACCTTTTGTATATTGTGTATAATTTATTGCATTTTAAATTAAATTTATTTGTAATTGCATTTTATGTATATTTAAATTTTTTTTCTTTTAGGTCAGTAGAGTTTGATTAAATCTTTTTGCATGATCAGCTTTACACGTCCCGATTTTATGTGGGAATCGTAAAAAAAGTTTTTCGGTAGAATATTGAGAAGATCCATTCTCACAGTGACAGAACGACTGTGAAAACTCTAAAGACGATGAAAAGCGGAAGATTTTTTTGAGGCAAAACCTGACTTTTCTTATTTTTTTCTCTTTTTGAAGTATTTAAGAAAGTTTTGGAAGACCTGAGTGTCAATGATTCCGAAGTTTTTTTCGAGGTGATTTTGAAAAAAATTTTTCGGGCGGAGATTTCCCGTGCAATATCAGTTTCAAGTAGTTTCGTAGATCCCATTCTTCAAGTTCTATTTTAACAAAAAAATTTTTTTCAATCAATCTTTTTTTAATCAATCAATAATTTTATTTTCGCAACATCAGGATGCTAATTGTTAAAATCACTAGAATTTTGGGAAAAATCCATTTTTCGAGTAGAAAAAAAGAAAAATCGAAAAAAATGTTTAAAAAACATAGTGAGAACTGTTTTTTTAAAGCAACACCCAGTTTTGAAAGAAAATAAATTGGCAACTTCCCAAAAATAGTTATTTTATCTTCAGTTAACCTAAATCTGCCTTGAAAAGCTCCCAGGACTGGTTTTTAAAAAGAAAGCCTTGTTTTTTTTAAGGTTCCTTTAAATTTTTTTAAATTTTTTTCTGCCGTCTCGTGTATAAATTTCACACTCTGATTTTTTTCTTGAACCGGAAAAGTCGGAAAGGGTGGAAAAAGATCCAGAGAATCCAAAAATTCCTTTTTCGCTTCCTTTTTGCGCCTGTTATGCACCATTTTTTGCTACCTTTTTCTTTTTCCACCATCTCTTGAGCCTTCAAAATCCCTGAAAAATGAAAAGGACTCTTTTTCCCGCCTTTCTGCACCCTTTTTTGAGCCTCTCCCTTTCAATCTTTGCCTGAGAGTAGGCTTTTGAGTCATAATCTTGGAAATTCGAATAATATCATGAGAATAATGTTTCAGACAGGAATGGCTATAGTAGACGACACCCACGCCTTCCATCCACCCATCGTCGTTGACAAATTTGCGGATCCCTCTTATAAACCGTCGTATTCCGCGGAAAGCCAAGCCAGAAGCAATTCTCAACCTCTGGCTGGTTCCGCCACGGCTGTCGAGTGAGCTTCCTGATGAAACCATGGGAAATGATCAAAAAATTCATTCAGATTAGCCCCGTCGACAGAAGCCGTCAAAATGGTCCACGTCGAGCCGGTCGGCAAGGAAATTGGTCGGGGTTTTGACCTAAATTAGTTTGATAGACTGTTGGAAAATTCCTCAAGAAGTGATTGACCTGAAAATACTTTATTCTTAGATAAATTTTTGCGATATCGCGAAAAAAAAATTCGCGATATCGCTAATGTTGAAAATTCGCGATATCGCCAATAATCAAAAAAATTTGCGATATCGCCAATATTCAAAAAAATTTGCGATATCGCCAATATTCAAAAAAATTTTTTTCCGAAACCAGTAAAAAAACGTTTTTCGTATTTTTTTATTGATATTATTTTTGTAACTTATCCTTTTTTCACATAACTCTTTATATTTTTTATATAAATTCGGAAAAATTGCAAGAATTCAGTGGGTTTTTGTCATTATTTTACGAATTTCTTTTTGAAAAATCTACTGATAAATTGGAACTGAGGCAATTTTCCAATCAAATCATGAAGGAAATGTGAAGTTTTCTTCTATAATCTCTTCAAAATTGATATATAAAAATACTTTTCAAGTTGTATCAATCTTTTATCACTAGAAATAACGCCGGAAATGGCCCCTCCCTTGAAAAAAATTTTCAGAAAAATGTCCCTATGTTCCTTCAAAAAAATCCTCAAAAAAACTTATTTAAAAAAAGACTTCTTCAGAACCAAGCTCCCGGGAAGGAAGTTTGCGACGAAGATTCTCTGAAAAGTTGCCAAGGTTCAATTTTAGAAAATAAATAGCTTCCTACAAAAGAAAAGTTCAGAATCCGCACAAGTTCTGAAACTTCCAATAAAAAGTCTCAACACGCTGGATAAACGACGGCCAATTACAATTATTACCACGGCGCCAGGTTTTTTTCTGATTAATTTCATATATAAATCATTCCAGTTTCACCTGTCAATCGAAACTTTTTTTGACGACTTTGAATGAGGAGCAAGAAACTGACTCGAAATCCGCTCCAGATTTGGTAGTTTTTCAAATTTTTAAACGTTTTCAAAAAGTTTTCCAGGCCTCGGAAGATAAAACAAAGTAAACTTCAATCGATTCCCTCCTCTTTGATCGCTCAGAAACGTGTCTTATCGCGAAAAAACAAATCAACAAAGTAACAAAGATGTGATGTAAAAGTGTGACCCAAATTAAAACCGGATTTACCGTGTGTCGTTGTTTCTTTTTCAAATCGCTTTTATAAAGTTTTATTTTGCGTCCCATTTATCACAGATGTTTACAATGTTTCTGCATAGCTTTAAATGTCGTCAGAAAAAAAAATAATAAAGGAAAAAAAAAACATTTTTCAAAAAAATTTCCTTTTTGTCATGCACTTTGCAGCCAGCGTGCTTGCACCAAAGCGCCGGAGTA
This sequence comes from Caenorhabditis auriculariae, assembly GCA_904845305.1. Lineage (NCBI taxonomy): Eukaryota > Metazoa > Nematoda > Chromadorea > Rhabditida > Rhabditidae > Caenorhabditis > Caenorhabditis auriculariae. The sequence goes on along the minus strand of CAJGYM010000227.1, from coordinate 42,495 downwards.
AACGCGCAAATCACCCGGTGTACTGTGAACTTGTGACTGGCCGGCTGGCAGCAACTGCCTATTTGTTTTCCATTCAAACTTTTCCTCCACATGACCCCTTTTACATTCCGTCTTGGTTTATCTGTTTTCTTGCACCCATGAAGCAAATAGACCCTGAGGTTTAGTATTGAATTCTCAGGAAAATATTTATATTTCTTTAGGGGAAAACTGTTCAAATTTTCTTTTTCTTTCCAGGGTTTCGGTTTTTTCCTTGTTGAGGAACTATTTCTACAGGTCTAGTGTTAATTTTTGTTTGAAAAAGATTAAATTTCGATGAATTTTCAAGATGGCAAAAATTTTTGTGAGTTTTCCGTATTTATCTTTTTGATCAATTTTTTTACACAGAGTTCTTTTTAAGGATATTTATTTCTTTCTATTTTGAAGATATGTTGAAGTTGGTTTCACAAACACGCAAGTAATAAATGGCGGTTTCAAGTGGCAAATTTTGATTTGTTGCGATTTTTTTTCTTTGGTTTTTTGTCTTATAACTCCTCAAAAAAGCAATTGTACTTTGGTCTTTAATAACGAAAAGCAACAGAAGATAGTACGAAAGTCCGTTAAAAATTTCTTTTTTTATTTGTATCAAATTTTTTTGCTTTCCGTTCTCACGAAAAAAATTTGGTTTATCAATTTAGCTCACTTTTTCAAATTGTAAGAATGAATCACAAAATCTTGAGAAATTTTTTTTCCTAGATGCAATGAAAAACTGTTTTCCGTTGAGATTTCTCACATGACTTTCGTTTCTTCTTGTTTTGCACGTTTCGCGCACAAAAAAATCGAACGGATCCTAAGATATAATCTTTGATTTTTCGGTTGAAAGTTAATTTTTATACTTTTTGAACGGTTTTTTTCGGGTTTTTTTTGTTTTTTTTTTGAATAAGGATGACAATATTGAGCCACTGAATGTTAGTTTCTTGATTCAATATGGGATAAGTTTCTAATCTTCAAATTTTCAAATTTATTCTTTTATTTCTTGATTTTGCTTAAAGGTATGCTAACAAAAACTCATTTTTTTGTTTAGTTACACAATTATGTAAGTAGAAAATCGTTAAAATTGTGAATGAATTAAAAATCATGGCTTTCTCAAAGGTCGAAGCAAAAATGTCCTAAAAATAAAAATAGTGCATGCTTCGAAATTCCCCAAATCCCATTCTGAAGCGTCAAAGAATCCTTTCACCGTTTTTTGAAGCCAAATAAATGAAATTAATCCGATTACGTTTCATTTTCGACGGCTGTTTCTTTGAAATTTCGCCTCAATCAATTTTTTTCGTTTTTGGAGTGGTTTTTCAATGTATGAACAAGGAGTTTTGTCTTAAAATCAAGCAAAAATGCTTTGAAATCGCTTTTTTTTTCGGAATATGTAGTGTAAGAAGTTTCATTTCAAGCCTCAGTTATTTATTTTTTTTCGGTTTTTCGATTTTTGCTCGATGATAAAGATTTCCCATCATAATAATTCCGAAATAAAGTTTTCCAGCACTGCCACAACCCCTTCCACTACTTCATATTATCATAAATTTTGTCTTTTTGGTTTCAAACCGTCGCCAAAATAAGCTCCAAACGGAAACGCATGAAATCCCTGTACACTCATGAACAGTAGTGAGTTTTCTGGGAATATTTTCCGGTTAAAAAAATATTTTTTTGAAGATAATCGTAATAATAAAAACCTGGCGCGAGGATGTGATTCCAGAAGGAGCGTTTGCAGGTTCGTTTATTTGATGAATTTTTTTCAAAATGTCGCGTTTTTTTCGTTCAAAATGGTTTCGTGAAATAAGCGAAAATAGGCCGTGAAAAAAATATTGGGTCCCTTTAATTTTTTTAAATTTGAATTTTACGTTGAAAAACGCCCGAATAATTTCAAAAAAATTGGGATTTTGAGAGACCTACACGGTCACTTTTTCACGCGAATTCGAAATTTCGCGTAAAAAACGTTCAGACATTTTAATTTTCTTTGTTTCTTGTGAAAGTCGTCATTTCGTTGTAGGACCCATTTCTTCTTACGCGTTTTTTGATTTTGCTTGTTTCGCGAAGTAGTTTTGAACGGATATAGTTTTGGTTTTGAAATTGACGAATTTACTTTTAAATTTCTAAGGATTATTGTACTTTCTAATGGTTTTGAGATCCTTGCAGGAGCTTTGAAAACATTTTCAATACTATTTTTTTTCATTGAGGCCTTGAATTTCAGAGCTTTTTTTGGTGTTATTTTTAGAGAATCGAGTCTTTTTGAACAGATTTTAACTTTTTTTGAAGTAATTTTTTTCGAATATATATATTTTTCGAAAAAGGTTGTTGTTTAATTTTTGAGTTTTAGTTCAAGGAATCAGAATTAATCAGTAACTTCTTTCTTTTTTAGCTTCCAACTTGAAAATTTATTTTCAATGATTTTTTTGACTTGTTTCTGATCAAAGTTTGATATAAAAAAGATTTTTTCGAGAGAAATTTAGCTTCATTATAGTTTTTGCTCAATTCCTATTGCTTCCAAATGATCATATATATATATATATATATAATAATACCTGTGTTCTTAATTTTTATGCAATTATAGTGTATATACATGATATTTTCAGTGTTTAGTACTAATATTTCAATGAAAATATTTAAAAGAATCCCAATTTTTGTTCCAAAAATTCTTGAAACGCGAAGAAATGACAGAATTGATCACACAGGCAAAGTCCAAACGACCTCAAAAAAGCCTTGAAAAGAAGAGCCTCCTTTTTGAGTTCCTGAAAAGGTGTCAAAACTTTCTCGGAATCTCCTTTTTCCACCTTTTCCCGCCTTATCTTTTTGAGACTTTTTAAAAGATCTAGAAAAAAAGACGCCTTTGAGGTCTTTTAGAGGCCTTTTTTTTTCCAAAAATCCTTTTTGAGCCCTTTTGAACTTCCCCCTGTCAGATGACCTGAAAAATAATTTAAAAAACAGCTCCTTTTTCCTCTAAATGAACATTTTTAGCCCCTCGCCGCAGGAACAGTAATAATAATCATAATAACAAGAACAACTGGAACAACGTCAATCGCGCTCAGCAGCCAAATGCCGTTGGTTTTTCGCTTTTTCTGTTAGAAAAAAAGGTATAAATACAGTATAGAACTACGATATTTTCTTGGATTTATCGATAGATTCGTGAAAAAATGATTCAAAATTTTCAAAATATATGCATTTTCATCGATTTGTTGCATATGAACTTGGAGAAGTCGAAAAAAAAAAATCATGTTTTTTGGTTTTTTTGAAGTGCTGGATTTACTATGAATCATACGGATTGTAAAAATTTATGACTTTTTGATTGGTTTATAACTTTCAGAACTACAACAACTATCAGCAGCACGGGTTCCGAAACCGCGGTCGCCAAGGATTCCGTGGCGGCCGGGGTCGTCAGTTCCATCAACAACAACCGAGGAACTTCCAGCAAGGTCTGCTGGGAATGAAGCGCTAGAAATTCCAGATTTTATGGGGGTTAGGGGCCGAAAAGGGGTCCCTACAGGGGTCAAATCAAGGTGGTCCCTATAGGGGTTTAGGGTCTGACCCCATTGCCTCTAAAGCTTGAGTGGTCCCTATAGGGGTCAGTCAAATTTATTCACGATTATTTATTCAGTTTTTGCCATCAAAATTTAACCCTATAGGTGCCGAAAAGTGGTCCCCATAGGGGTCAAATCAAGGTGATCCCTATAGGGGTTTAGGGTCGGACCTCATTGCCTCTAAAGCTTGAGTGGTCCCTATAGGGGTCTTTCGATTTACTTCACGATTCGCATAGAAAAGCTTCTTAGAGTTCATAGAAATTATCGACTGGCATGTCCCCTATAGGGACCACTTTTGCAAGCTTCAATTGCCCCTATAGATGTTGCTAAAGTCGTCCCTAAAGGGAACCATCCAAGAGCCCTATAGTTACCACTCTGGAGTTCCTAAGGCTTGTCTCTTTTTTTCCGGCCTTTCCTTCGATGCGCGATGCCGGTTTCTGTGCATGCGCCTTTAATAATTTGAAATTTTTCGGGCCCAATTAAAGGCGCACGCCCAGAAACCGGCAGCGGAGAGCCGGGTATTGTAGCTATTTCCTTCGAGTTACAGAACCCTACTTTTCGAAGCGCACAGCGTGTCTCTCTGCATGTGCCTTCATTATAACGGAAACATAGGCCAAATTAAAGGCGCATACAGAGAGAAAAGCCGCGCGCATTGAAAGGAAGCTTCCCCCGGAACGGTTATGTGACTCGGAAAGAAATAAGAATTTGAACAAGCTTGCGCACATTGCGCTACATATAGCTCCTTCATAAAAGAATACTGTGATTTCAAGTTTCCTCTAAAAGTGACAGATCCTTGACTTCTACCTGTGTATTTGAAAAAGATAATCACTTCGAAAAGCAATTTTTGATAAATTTGATTTTCTGAAATTTTCGTGTGTTTGATGAAGCTCAATGGAATTTTCAAAAATATCAATTTCGGCGCGAAAATTGTCGATTTCAGGCAACATTTTGAACCTTATATCTTGAAGAAGTTGTAGTTTAACTCGAAAATTTTGATAATGATTGATATTTTATTTTATTTTTTAGTTATTTTAGTTTTTGTAGTTCTTTTTACGTTTAGTTATTGAATAAATTGAATATTTCAGAAGAACCAAATAGTGAAAACATGGCGAATGCGTCGTTGAACGGGGAGTCATTATTCGGGTTGGTTTTTTTAAATTTTTTTGATTAAAAAAATTTCTTGAAAAAGTTTCATTTTTTTGGACTTTTTTTCTTATTTTACGAGGCATTTTTTTCGCTGTTTTTAAAAATTAGGGTTTTGAGAAAAATTACTGGCTTTTTCATTGAAATTTCGATTAACAAAGTTCGAAAAAAAGTCCATGAAAACATATTTTTTTCTGTTCTATTTTATTTAGATTCAACCCATTTTTTTCGCTTTTTTTGAAGTCAGGTTACAGGGAACTTGAGGATTTTTAAAAATTTCTCACGGAAAATCGGAAAAAGACCCTAAAAATTGCGAAATTAGAGGCTCAGAAATGAAAGTTTTTCGATTTTAATTCATCTATCCAATATCGAAACCCCAATTTCGAAGGGAAATTTCAAGTTTTCGTGCTGAAATTCGAATTTTTTTATATTATCAGGTTCCCCTTCACTCAAATCTTCTGTATTTTTGTGTTGAGTTAAATGAATAAATTCAGGTCAGATAAACCAAAATTGCGAGGATTGGCGAACCCAGGAAGGCGGTCCCCTGAAACTGCCCGGGTTCTACTACAACCCCGAGACGAAGAAGTATTTCCGGATCGCCGATGATAATTCTGGGGTCTCTGCAAAGATTTTTATGATTTTTGAACGTTTGCTCGTTGGATTCTTGAAGAAAAACGGCAAAAATGACGTTTTTTTATCGCTCCAACATTTTTAAAATGGCTGGAGGTACTTGATGATTCGATTATTCTACAACCACTTTCATTGAAGGAAAAAAATCATGGAACTTTAATTAATATAAAAAAATCAATAAAACTGGTAAAGTTTCTTTATTGACTTTTTATAAAAAAATAATCACGCCATCTTATTTTTTTTGTTGCATAAAAAAACAATAAAACTGTGTTAAAATTGACCAAAATTGACTGAAAATGTGTAAATCTGTATCAAAATAGTATGAAAATTCGTTCATCACCCTTTTTCAACGTAAAATTTGATGTAAAATTGAGCTTTCGATTTGAAAAAGTGTTCTTCCCCCTTTCATTGCATGAAATTTGGTTCAAATGTCATAAGTTTGTTTTAAAATTGAGCTTCCTAAGCGATTTTTATAATATTCATTTCAAAAAAAGTATAATCGCATAATTTCTCTTTTTTTGACATTTTCCGTTGAGAAATACTATCAGTTTCATTTTTTGACAGTTTCCTTATCAAAAGTGTCATTTTTCTTTGGTTTAGGGACTGATAACGTTACGAGAATGTGGAATTTTTGATGGTCGAAATAATATTTTGAGGGGAAATTTCTAGAAAGTAGATGGAAGATCATATGAAAAAAATGACCGGAAAGGGATTTTAAAGATTTTTTTGATTTTTGATTTTAGTTTTTGGGACAGAATTTGTTCTAACTTATATAAATTGAAAGCAGAATGAGGATTTCTGAAATTTTTAGTGGGCACTATAGGGTTTTGACGTTTTAATGGCCGCTATAGTAGTCAAATTTGTGGGCACTTAAGGGGTTAAAATTTAGTGGCCGCTATAGAGTTCAAAATGGTACTAATAGATGACTAAAACTACTAAAGTTGCCACTAATGAACAAATAGTGGCCTCCATAGAGGTTGTTCTAGTGACCACTACAGTGTCCTCTTTAAGTGGTTCTTGAGGAGCCTCTATAGTGGCCATTAGAAGTTTTCACAGAAACCTCAAATTTCTGAAATTTTTAGTGGCCACTATAGGGTTTTGACGTTTTAGTGGCCACAGTGTTAGGTACCACTTAAGGGGTTAAAATTTAGTGGCCACTATAGAGGTCTAAGTGCTACTACTAGACCACTAAAAATATCAGTGGCCACTTTAGGGGTCAATGGATCAACATAACTGGTCCAATCTGTTTGTTTTAAAATTATCAGAGTTACAGGAAGGAATACTGGATGAAAAACCACTGAAGTGGCCACTATAGTGTCCTCTCTAAGTAGTCCTTGGCGAGCCTCTATAGGGGCCTTTAAAGTTTCCCTGTGATTTGAAATTTCGGAGAATTTTTAGGATTTTCAAGAAAAATGACTTTTCTATCATGAATATATATGATTTCTCTTCCAGATTTCCGGCTATTCGAGACGGGATCTGGAAAAATCGCGACGGGACCGCGAGCGGGCCGCGATGCTCGCCTCGAACCGCCCGAGAATCGCCTCGGGCTCTTTCGCCCTGAGACCCGTGATCCGTCCGATGACAACCGTCATGGATGGTTGGACTTTAATCTAGAAGGCTTGAAAGAAGAGTTCCTAGGAACCCCAGGGTGCCCCTTATAGGGAAATAACAGCCCCTATAGGGACCACTCTGGAGTTCCTAGGGTCTGCGCATGTATGATCGGAAAGGATCTCCAAAATCAAGATGTTTTTGGGGAAAGTTATTTTGTTATCAGTAGAACAGGATCTATATATAATCAGAAAAATAAGCTCCAAAGGAGACATTGAAATTTTTGAATTCTGATAGCCCGTAGATTTTTTCACAGGTTTTATCTACAATTTTTGAGACCAGATTTGAAATCAGCGTGGAAAACTACATCTATGGTCTCATTCAGAAGTCCCACTTTGACCAGAGATTATCCCCTAGTTATATCTGATTCACGGCTGCCTTGATCCATGGAAAAATGGGTCCTGACACGATAAAAAATGAGATAGTGCTTAGTTGGTGGAGAGCGCAGACAGGCCACGCCCCCTTTTCGTCTCGACTTAGCCATGAATCGACTATAAAGAAATCTCTGTTTTGAGAACTGTACAAAAAAGATTAATAATCAGATCTTCAAATGGGCCGCCGTAGTCAAATGCAACTGGATCGTCGTTTCGTCGAAACCCGGCTTCTCAACTGCAATAATCGGCCAACTTTCGTCCTCGATGTTGGTTTTTGTCCTGCAATTTTCAACAGAAAAAATGATGAAACCAACAAAAAATCGAAGCCTGTGTGTTGTGCAAATATTTGAGGGTTTGTTCCGATTTTTTTTCGGATGGAACGGAAGTCTTGTGATTTTTGAGATTGTGGAGGAGCTGAGGGAATTTTGTAGAGCTTGTAAAAAATTTGGAAGGGTTAATAACTCTATTGTGATTTGAGGTCTGAAATAGAAGCGCATATTTTGTTCAACATTTTCAAAGAGAGAACTTCATAAAGTTTCTGATCCTCACTAGAACTTTGTGAATGAATTTATGAACTTTCTTTTTTTTCTGTTTGACCCAGACACTGTCAAAAAAAGCATTTTTTTATAGATTTCACTGTAAATCTCGAACAACTTGAACTAAATTTGTTTTTTTATTCCCCATTTCGAATCTTTTGAAAAATCGATTTTTTTGAGTGTAGATAAAGAAAATCGTTACATATGGAGGAAAAAAATCTCCAAAAACTAGAATTTTTAATTTGAGTTTTTTCGAATAATCTCCATTTTTGGTCTTCAAAACGTGGGGAAATTGATGCCTAGGCTAAAATTTGAGGTTTCTGTAAAAACTTCTTGTGTTCATTATAGAGGCTCCTCAAGAACCACTTGAAGAGGACACTGAAGTGGCCACTAAAACAACCTCTATAGAGGCCACTATTTGTTCATTAGTGGCAACTTTAGTAGTTTTAGTCATCTAATAGTACCATTTAGACCTCTATAGTGACCACTAATATTCAACCCCTTAAGTGGCGACTAATTTGACTACTATAGTGGCCACTAACAATTTTCCCAGTTTACTTCCGTATGAAGAGACGCCTCGATAAAAGCAATTTTACCATTAATTCTTTTCGAAATATCTACTTTTTGGGACCTGAAACCTTTGGAGATCAATTTTTGAGTTAAAATATTGAACATTTCGTATGAATTCACGAAAATGATTTCAAAAAAAGCAATTTTTGTTCAATTATGTGGTATCTTATTTGTTTTTGGGACCTCGAAACCATTTCTGAGTTAGAAAAACCTCGAAAAAAACAACTTTATCACTTTTTTTCGTTCAATTTTGATATTCATTTCTCTCAAAAACATCTTCCCGAAACTTTTATTGATCTATTTTAACTAAAAAAATATAGAATATACTACCCTATGAAGCAAAAAATAATTAAAAAAAGCATTTCTATCAACTTTTTCATGAAAATTTAATACCTTATTCTATCAAAATATCTTACCTTAACGAAATAATGTTTATCAAAAATGTTATCAAATTTTTCTCCTACTTTTCCAGACCCCGAAACTTTTGATAAACCAATTGATTAGTTGAAAAATGAATGCAGTTTTGTATGAAAAGAAAAAATCTCGAGAAGAGCAATGCATAAATTTAATGAAATAGATAGAGCATAAAAAACATTTCTAGTGCTCATTCCTTTCAAAAAATCGTCTTTCCAGACCCCAAAACCGCTGGAAATCTCGAAGCCAGCCTCGGGCTGCGAATTTCTTCACGTGACGCCCGACGGGAAAACCGTCCTCGGCTGTTTCGCGTTCGGTGATAATGAAGGGACCATGTCGTCGGTTTACGTCCTCAACGTCGGATATAACTCGAGAATCGCTAGGTTTATTATGAGAAAAAAATGGATTTCTCTTAAAAAAATTTACACATTTATTAATTCTTCAAGATTCTCTCTTGAATCATGGAAATAATTATCAAGCACTCTCTGTAATTTTCAGAAAAAAACAGATACAAGAAGAAAAAAATACTTTTTAATTTTGATAAAACTTCATCCGGTGTGATAGCCAATCATCAAAAATGCGGACCTGATTTTTTGAGCCATTTTCTGCTACCGTAGCCGGGTTACGGTACTCCGCTGGCCCAAAAACCAAATCCGCAAACACAAAAAGTACCGTATCCCAAAAATTTCCACAGTAACCCAAGTTGGTATGTACTATAAAAGTTCCTAAAATTGCAATACCTATCGATTGATATATCACTTGCCTAGTGAAAAAAACTCATCAATAATTGGATACGCAGGTGCCTACCGTAACCCGGCTACAGTTACAGGGAATGGCTCGAAATTGATTTTGGAGTAAAAGTAGAATTTTTTTCTAGTGGTTTCTAAGCAGTTTTAGAAAAGGATAAAGGAATAAAAAAAATAGAAATTTTGGTTTTTAAGTGAAATTTATAGAAAATAACTGGAAATTGATGTTTTGAAGTGAAGTTTCGTTTAAAATTATTGAGTTGGAGAAAATCCTAGTTGCCAGAATGTACAGTAAGTAGAAGGAAGGGTCGAAAAAGTGAAATTAATGGTATTTTTGCTTGCAATTTTGTAGAAATTGTGTTGAAAAATTGGAAAAAATGGCTTTTTTATGACCTGGAAACAATGGAATTTGAACTTTTCAAAATGAGAGTTGAATTGAAATTTTCGGATCTTTTGTTGAACAATTTTTAAAAATATCTGGGTTTTTTTGAGGATTTTGGGTGGAAATTTCTATGTTTTTTTAGTTGAAAAATTGAAAAAAAGGGATTCTCGGAGCAATAAAAAAAGGAATTCTAACTGAAAACTGCTTTTGGAATTTTAAAAACGATTTTTGATTTTTCAGCAAGAACATGATGGAAAAAGAACGGAGGGAAGACCGCGGCGAGGGAAAAATCGATGATTTGAACACCCTTGGTATTCTTTCCCAGCAAAAAGGAATAAAGTTAAAAATTCCCAGGGCTGGAATTCGAACAATCGAAACTGGAGGACTTCACGCAGACGGATTTCACCGACACTTTCGTCGACATGACCGTCGCCCCCATCGACACCGACGTCACGTGTCTCTTGAACGTGACGGCTATCGATAGGTTCGGATCGAAAAAAAAGTCGCGAAAGCTTTGGGAATGGATTTTTGATTGGCTTAAGATAATCATTGTAAATCTTATCAGAAGTCCTGAATCTCGGACCAAGTTCACCACAGTGTTCCCAAACGAGCGGCAGCTGTGGTCAGTAGGCGTGGCTGACTGCAACAGCGGCATGGTTTATTGCAATAGGGGCGCGGGAATGAGAGTCAAGTTGTGTGGATTAAGTAGTTGGAAAAAAAGACCATTAAATGATGTTTTTTTCCTAGGTTCTCGCAAGTTTTCAGAAATTTTTTTATTGTATATATAATTATAACGAACAAATTTAAATGAAGAAAGAGACGAAAAAGTTTTTGCAAAACAAAATATCTCCCAAAAATGTCGTTTTTAGGAAAACTCGTCAAATCGAACTTCCAAAGGGAAAAATTGAGAAAAAAAGCTCAAAGCACTTCTCTTAAGAAATACCATTTGAACGTTTTAAAAACAAAAAAACAGATACATAATAGCTTGTACGAATAAAGTTGTCACCCAAAAATGACATTTTCAAGAATAAATTCGTCGAATACTGCCTCGAAAAAATTTTTGAGAAAAAAATCTCACAGCGTTTCTTTTAAGAAAGTCCATTTGAAAATTCTAAAACAAAAAAACAAACGAAATATCTTATGCGAAATAAGTTGTCATCAAAAATGTCCTTTTAATGCAAATTTCTGTGACGAGAACAATCGAAAATCACTTTAAATCTCTGGAAAACGCGATAAACACGTTTTAAGAACACATACAACGTGAAAAAAATACGAAAGAATGGTAAAATACGCAAGAAAAAGAGAAAAACCCGTATTAAAAGTGAATGAAATTTTGTGGGGGTGACACGCGCCGCACCGCGTTGCGTTAGAAAAAACTCGCGTTTTCGCCCCATCGCGACGACCTTTTTTTTGGCTTGCTGCCGTCTCTTTTGGAACACTGTGTCACCTTTTGGTGGCACGTAATAGGCCGAAAGCTCAATTTTGAGTTCCTTCAGCTCAAAATCCGTATATAGCTGATTCACGACTGGCTTGAGCCATCAACAAAAGGGTCCTGACACGATAATAAAAGAGACAGCGTCTAATAGGTGGAGAGCGCAGACAGGCCACGCCCCTTCCTAGGTTAGCCGTGGATCGGCTATATGAACAGGGGATCAATGGAAGTTACAATTATTTTTGTTTAATCGGACTTTGAACTAACATCCATTCTTATATCATTTTCTATTCATAACAACTTTAAAACGTAACAATGACGGGTGAAATTGGAGAATCAGCACGAATTTTGAGCCTAATAGGAACTTTATGGAAGAAAGGGGCAAAATAATTGGATCTGGGAACAAAGAAAGTTTCTTTTTGTCACTAGAGCAACTTCTTAGGAATTTCAGAGGGGTCCCTATAGGGGTTAAGGGGGGGGGGGGGGAACTTTCAAACCGTTAAAGCCGAAAAACTTTTGAAAACTTCAAAAAATCGACCGTCTTTTACCAACATGCCTTTTTTGAACGGAATTTTCATCGTTTTCCGATTTTTTGTTTGGATACCTGATAATCGATAAAAATGAGCTTCCAACTAACAAGGAAAGCAATTTGACTTTGTGGTTAAGAATTTCTTGAAAATTGGCCGAAACACTCTTTGATCTGCCAGAAAAATATCCTGAAAGTTTCAGCCTGCAAAAATTCCGGGTTTTCGATAAATTAGACCTCAAAGCCTCAAATTGGCTATTTTAACGGACATTGGGATTTGAGAGCGGTTTTTGGCGAAAATGGAAAATTTTAGAAGAAAAAACGTGAATTTTTGTACTTAAAATAACTGGAATTTTTGGAAACTGGTCATAATACAAAGAAATACGAATAGCTGATTCAAGGCAGGCTTGAGCCATCGAAAAACGGGTCCTGACACGGTTAGAAAAGAGAGAGAGTGCCTGGTTGGTGGAGAGCGCAGACACGCCACGTCCCCTCAGCGTCCCAAGTTTTCCGTGGATCGGCTATACTATACAGAGATCTCAATGGATTTATAATTGTTTTCATTAAATTAGCAGATTTCGGATTAATATCGATTCTCATATCATTTCTATTTATGGCAACTTTGAAACGTAACAATGACGGGGAAATTGGATAATCAACACACATTTTGAGCCTAATAGGAACTTTATGGAAGAAAGGGGAAATAATTGGATCTGGGAACACAGGAAGTTTCTATTGTCACTAGAGCAACTTCTTAGGAATTTCAGAGTGGTCCCTATGGGGTTATGGGGGAACAGTTTCAAACAGTTATAGTCAATGTTTCCTGGCGCCAGTTCAATTCAATCGCCGCCGACTATTTATAAAAGCTCAGAAACCGCTAATTTTCTATATTTTCTACTATTTTTTGATGCGCACATGAAAATGATCAATAAACAATTTAGAAAAAGGAGTGAAAAAGCGATAATTAAGCTCTCTGAACTTTGGCTGGCGGTTGAATTGAACTCGTGCCAAGAACCGCGTACGCACACGCTACGCGTCCCGCCTCCCTCGCCTTTCAAGTCGGGAAACATTGACTGTAACACATGAAAAAAGTTTCAAAGTTTCACAACACCGACGGGAAAAATCTCAACAAAGTTAAATGACCTCCCTGATGACATTCCTGATTTGAAGGCTGCGCTGGAACGGCAACGTGTGCTCCGAGTTCAAGGTGAACCTGCAGCCGATCCCGGAACTCAGCTCGCCGGACAGCTTCGAGACGTTGTCGTCGCCCATCTACAACCGAGCCTGGAACGACAATCGGTCGGCGATCTGGAGCCTGGCTTGGAGCGAAGCCAACATGACTGTTTCGTTCGGTTCGTATGGATGAATTGGCATTCTTTAAAGTGCGGACGTTTATAAAATGCGATCGTTTTTCTTTTCAATAAAATACGGTCGTCTTTTCAGTCTTTTTTGGACCTCTTTTCATCTCTTTTACTCTTTCTGGCCCTTTTTTTCATTTTTCGTAATTTTTCTCATCTTTCCTTTTTGATATAAACGATTCAAAAAAAGTAATACAACGAAATTAATAAATTCGTTACGATGGATTTTTTTAAACTTCGGATTCTCATTAAAAAAACGATTTTCTACAGTTCATCAAACCCAAAAATTTTATTTTTTTTAAATTTTTATTTGTTCCTCGATTTCAGGACGAGAGGAAAGTACGAGAATCGAGAATATCCTGACGGGAAAAAGTTTTGTAATCTCCAGCCGCAAGAAGAACGTCATCTCGCAGCAGTTTTCGCAGGTGGAAAAAAATGAAAAAAATTTCAAAATTTTCAGCTTCAACCGACCGTGACGGGTTACGCCTTAAGATTTTTTTAAAACATAAAGACTTTTGAAGTACATTAAAAAAATGTTCCGGAATAAATAAATTAGTATTCTAATGAATATCTGAAGCAGGCTTTAATTTTTTTAACCTGAAGGAGGATTTTAAATCACTTATTAAGAAAAAAATTAAAAATTTTAAATTCAAAAATTTCGATTTTTTTTTCCACAAAAATATGTGAATCAGAAATTCGCTGATTTTTTTTAGCCCCTTGTTCAGATTTCGATGATGAAACTTTGCTGAAGGGTGGTTTTTTTCTGAAGCTTTTCTGTAGATTTCTCAGGAAGATGTTTTTGTATTTTTATAGATTTTTGGTTATTTTAGGACGTTAGGAACTTCTGATTCTAAAAGAAGAATAATTTTTCCCGCAATATATCTCGTTTTTAGGTTATGAAGCTTTAAAGTTCGTGAAATACGCAAATTGCGATAAAAAAAATCAATATTTCCAGCTTTTATAGCGTCTCAACTCGAAAAATTGGCCAGAAATAATTTTCTGATCTGGTAGTGAAGAAATCCTAAAGTGCACACTTCAGCAAAGGTTGAAAAACGTCCCCAAAGATAAAATATTATAATTCGTTATAAAATGATTTCACAGTTTCGACGTGAAAATATGAAAAAAGACTGCGATGAAAAAAATGTTATTTGCAAATAAATATTTTGAAAACCATCAATTTTTTCAGAAAGTTTTTCGATAATTTAAGACTGTTTGATATCACGGGGATTAGACTATTGATTTTCTTGAAAATTATACTTCTTTCGTCATTTTTAACAGCTTGTTCCAGTCATTATCGTTCAGAAATTCAATATCTTTTGAATCATGAAAAAAAAATTTCGAATTTTTACTAAGGGGTTTTGGAGGTTTTCATTATTCAAACACGCCTCCTCCCTCCTTTGTTATCAATTAATTATTGTTTCTACATTTTTTTTTCCTTGATTTCCCTGGCCAATATTCTGATAAAACCTTCTAAGTCGGGAAAAAAACGACTGTAAGTAAATGTCTCAAGATTAATTTTAAAAAAATAAAAATTACACCGAACTTCTCAATAAATCCCAGTAGAGTTGGGACAAATAAATCTATAATGAACGTATATTTCGAAATCAAGTAAAGTTTTGAAATAGTAGTTCAAAAACCATAATTTAAAAACCCAAGGACTAGGAAAAAATCTGAATTTTCCAAATAGAAGTTGCATGAACATTTAAATTTTAAAAACGTAAACCCATCTCTTATCTATACAGAGTACCGTGAGAAAAAGATAGGAAAAAACGCGTTTTCGCTCACAACTTTTTTGTAAGTAAATCAGTCTTCTTGAAAGATTCTGAAACTGCGTTTTTTTTTTCTATGAACTGAAACTTCATCAGAGCGTTAAAAATAACAGTCAGCACAACTCCAGAAAGTTTCAGAAGTATCGACTTCCTTAGAAGAAAGTTTTGACCGAAAAAACCCCGTTTTTTCGTATCTTTTCTGACGGTACTGTGCATAGACTCTGACATGGGGCGCCGAAAGATCGCCACAACTCTCTCTCTAGCACACACTATTTCGTCGTTTTCTAGCTGCGAGAAACGACGAAATAACGTTGGTCAGAGAAAGGGTTGTGGTCTTTCGGCGCCCCATGTCAGAGTGCCCTACTCGGACCTTGGTAACGCGAATCGGACGTTTCGGGGCATTTCTAGTGACTACTTTAGTAGCCTCAGCGCTCTTAAGTGATCCCTAGAATTGCCCAGAAACGTCCGTTTCGCGTTACCAATGTCTGAGCTATATAATATACCAATACAGCTAGAGAGCACTGAAGTGATCACTTCAATGAGTTGGTGAGTTTTAGGACGGAAACCTGCTGTTGATGGGTCTTCGAGGCGATGAAGTGATTCGGGCGGATTTACGAATGAATGGCCATCATATTACTGGTTCTCTGAAAGGTTTGAAGATTTTTCTGTAACACTTAGCTTTTGATACAGCTTGAAATCTCATGAAAAACAGATTTATCTTTTTTATACCATTTCAGGGTCCTACAACTCTGGTTTCATCCATATCCTGAAAAACAGTCATCCCGAGTGTGTGATCACTGAAAACTTTGCCGGGCAGGTAGTTTTGAGAAAAAATCCTAGAAAAAAAGAATATTTAAGCTCCGCCTCTGGGATTTCCGGTATCCGAATCGGCCATTGATGCAGTTCAAGGATCATCAAAACACTCATTATCGACTTCCCTGCTTTGTAGATGCCAATGAGCGACTTGTCTTTGCTGGTGGGTTTTGAAGAAAGGAAAAAATTGGAGTTGCTTAGGATCGCCAGAGTGATCCCTATAGTGGCCATTTGGAGGGACCTCTCTAGGGACCATTTTACCAGTCACTAAAGCGTGCAAAAGTGATCCCTATAGGGGACATGCTAGTCGATAATTGTTATGAACTCTAAGCGAAGAAGCGTTTCCATGGGAAAAACGGGATAAATAGGCGTTTTTTGAATGAAGGACCCCTATAGGGACCACTCAAGCTTTAGGGGCTATTGGATCAGACCCTAAACACTTATATGGACCACCTTGCTTTCACCCCTATAAGGACCCTTTTTTAGCCCCCTTACCCCTATAGGGACCAACTTTTCGACGCCTGACCCCTGTAGGGACCACTTAAGCTCAAGGGGCTAAGGAGTCTAACCCTAAACCCCTATAGGGACCACCTTGATTGTACCCTTATTGGCTACAAAAGCTTTTTGGCTACAAAAAACTACAAATAGATGGCTAAAGTTTGAAAAAAAAGTCTTGAAGCGAAACAAATGTCGTTCACGCTCTTTTTTGATGATGAGTTTTGAAAGAAAAAAATAATTAAAGGTAAGAAATAATCTTCAAGAAAAGGTGAATAACCAAAAAAAAATTGGCCACTGAAACCATCTCTATAGTGACCACTTTAGCTGTTCTCTTTTTAGTGGCCACTACAGTAGCTTTTCATTTAGTAATTGGTAGACCAACGCAAGTTAGGGTTCGACAAGTTTTGCTTTTCGTTTTTTGCTTTAAAGACCTGATAGGCTGGGATTAACCTAAGGGGTTAAAAGTGAGTGGCCACTATAGAGATCTAATTGGTACTACCATAAGTGAACCATAAGGGGTTCAATCGGCTTCTTTTGAAATTATCAGAATTAGCTTGCGAGAGGTGGTTTTAGTCTAAAATACTGAAGTGGCCACTATAGAGATTGTTTTAGTGGCCAATCTAGTACTTACTTACTTAGATACTTAGATGGTCCATCTTCGCTTTCGACTTTTTATTGCCTTTTATTGGTCGAAGCGTGGACCACACGTTTTCCAGGAGGTCCGGTCTTATGCAATCGGTCATCCAGTGTTGTCCTGGTTGACTGGTATTCTTGCGAAAAAAAAAGTTCCATTCATGGTGTTGAACGTGTTATAGCATAATTGTGGTCTGATTATCCTTTTTGCCTTGCCAGCGCTAAAAAAGACCGCCCATTCTGTTAGCAGAAGCAAGCCGAACTGCGTGACCGGTGTACCGTTAGCCGCTATGAATGGCGTTGCCTCTTCATCGGTGGTATGAAAAAAACACCAGCGAAAATTCAAACGGCGACTTTTTCGATTTTTTCATATCGCTAGCGAACTTTCCGACGGCCACCTTTCCGACGGATCCCTTTCCGACTTTTTTCCTTTATATTTTTCAGTTTATAAAACATCTATAAATATTTTTTTTTCCTATTTCTTTGTGTTTTAATCATGAACCAACTACCTAATTTATATAGGAAGATTTTATCGAGAAAAAAAGTCGGAAAGGGATTCGTCGGAAAGGTGGCCGTCGGAAAGTTCCCTAGCGATATGAAAAAATCGGAAAAGTCGCCGTTTGCAATTTCGCTGGTGTTTTTTTCATACCACCTCTTCATCACCGGGTAGAGGTGGTACTTGATAAGGATCTAGTGTCCTCTCCAAATAGTCCTTCAGGAACCTCTAAACATATGCAAAGTCGGAAGGACCCTCCGAGAGTCCATAAAGGACTATAGAAATGTTCCTTTTAAGATGATGAAAGCTCTCTTTTTGCTGCCTTTTTGCTCCATTTTCTCAGCTCTTATGCACCATTTTTGATGCTTCTCCCTTTTCCCACCAGTTCTCGCGCCTTTAAAATCCCAGAAAAATGGAAGGCTCGATAAAGGGAGTCTCTTTGCTGCCTTTTTTCTGGTTTTCTGCGGCCTTTTTCGAGCCTCTCCCTTTTAGCGGCCATCATCCATCATTCCGACTTTGCCCGAGTAGTGGCCTCTAAGAGTTTTTCCTTGTAGCTTTTCAGGATAAAAATTAAATATAATTACTATTCGCTCTGAAAAGTTCGAAACTATCCGTCTGAGTTTCAGTTGGAAGTGACGGAACAACCCGAGGATGGTCTCTGGTCAGTGGGGACGTCCTCTGCGCCGTGCCATCGCCAAGGCCTATCGAACACGTGGCCCACTTCCCACGAATCGCCTACTCGGAGAACTGGGCCGGACGACACGGCAACGCTGCGCTGGTCCTCGCCGTCGGCGGACAACTCAGAGTTCATGCTCTCGAGCTCTGAAACGGTGAGCTGATGATAAATGCGAATGGGGATTTTCCGAAGAGCTGCCAGATTAGTCCTTGAAATTAAGGGGGGTTGGGGTACTAATTGTGGCCCAAACACTGCAAAAATCGTCATTTTTCAAAAAAACTTCAATTTTTTTCCTCTGGTAAATAATTTTTTTCGCGTCTTCCAATACTAAAAAAATGGTCATAGAGGAACGTATTTTTGTATCAAAAATTCGTTTTGACCGATTTACTGATGGAGGTAAACTCAAAGACTTCAAAAATCGCCATTTTACAAAAAAACTTTAATTTTTTCATCTGGAAGATAATTTTTACGGGTCGGTTCTAATACTAAAAACGTATTTTGTATCAAAATTAGTTTTGACCGATTTACTTCACTAGCAAAAGAGTTTGGTTTTTACGTTGTAAGCCTGAAAGTGGGCGGAGCTTGATGAAACCTGGTTCAAAATATTTTGGAGGCTGCTTAACATATATGCCCTCAGGAACAAATTTGAAATATTTGTACCAAAATTTTTCGTTGGATTTTTTGAGAGAATGTGTGTTAAAAGAAAACAAAAATTGTACACTATGTAATTTAAATATAATCATTATATGTAATATTCAAAGGCTTACAATTACAGCATATATTCATTATACCGGCGTACTTCCCCGAATTAACGAATCAAAAAAATTCATATTCTATCTTATAAACTGCGTGAAACGGATGTTACACGGGAAATTTTCCTCCAAAATCATGAGTTTTTCGTTTTTTTCGAGTTTTAAAAAAACCGAACTTCTAAAGATTATTATGCCGTGTTCAAAGTGATTCCGTAAATTCGAATTAGGCGTCAGAGAGTGAAAAAAAAAATAAAATAAAAAGATCCTGAAAGTCTGGACCTTTAAAAATTCCCGGTTCCCGAAAAACATTGGCAAAAAGTGTAAGAATGGCTTGTTTTAGACACCGCTGTCTGAAAAACTAGGAAGTTTCGCAGATTGAGGTTTTCAGGATCTTCAACTGGTACTTTTTCCAGAAAATTCTGAACCAAAAACATAAATGATCTTTTTGAGTAGTTTGAGCTAATTTTGAAGAAAAAACGTGTTTTTTTTTTTCAGTTTTCTGGGAAATTTTCTAGTGGCCACTATAGAGGCTCGCCAAGGACTATTTGGAGAGGACACTAAAGTGGCCACTAAACCCACCTCTATAGTGGCCACTATTTTCCGTTTCAGTGACCTCTATAGAGGTTCTCCATTTAGTGGCCACTTCAGTAGTCTTTCATCCAGTATTCCTTCCAGTAACTCTGATAATTTTATAACAAACACATTGGACCAGTTATGTTGATCCATTGACCCCTAAAGTGGCCACTAAATTTTTTTATGCTCTAGTATTAGACCTCTATAGTTCCCACTAATTTTTAACCCCTTAAGTGGCCACTAATTCGATTACTATAGTGGCAACTAAAACGTCAAAATCCTATTGTGGCCACTAAAAGTTTTCTTAGTACAGAGAAAATTGAAAATTTTTTCAGAAACAACCTCAGCCACGACCGCAATCCAAGACGATGTTTTCTGTATAATTTATGATTTTTCTTCGTTCCTCCTTTCCTAATCTGTACTTTGCTTGTTGAAATTGCTTGTTATTATTTTTTGTTCTGTATGTGTAGAGTTCTAGCCATCCTACTGTAAAAAAGAAGAAAATAGTGTGTGTAAAATAGGGGTTCCCTTCAGTTTCTGGTGGTGTACAAAGAAAAGAAAATAATTGTTGAGAAACAAAAAAAAAGTTGAAGTTCTCGTCTCATAGATCTTGTATAGGCTTTCGTCTGTGTTTTTTTGTCATCGTTTTCTTTGGAAAATGGGATCTTTTCGTGGCGGAATTTTGATTTGAAGGGGGCCTATGCGCCTTAAAAAGTTTTTTTGAGCGTTTTTCAAATTTTGAATTTTTAAAGTGGAAAGAGGATATGAAAATCGTGAAATAAAGGAAGTTAGCCGTTAAATTTTAAAAACCACGACAAATTCGATTTTTTTTCCAAGAAAAGTCATGAACCGACTATTTCTCTTGTAAATAGCGAAAGGCCATTTGTATCGATTTTTTGAGTGACTTTAAAGTTCAAGTTTCCCGAAAAATTGATTGACAAGCTCAAAATTTTATTTAAAGGCGCAGGGGGCTTTAAAAAATGATCCCCTGCGCCTTTAAAAAATGATACAAATGGCCTTTTTTCCGAAAAAAGGTGATGATCCCGATGAAAATCGTGTTTGCACAAAATTGTTTATACCAGAAAGAAATATCAACCAAATATTCGAAAATGAAAAAAAAACCTGTTTATTTTTCTCGTCATGATGTGATCTGTCCCACCCCCGAAGTGTTGTTTTTCCGGTCTTTTTTCTCATTTTCATGGGCTTTTTTCTGTCGTAACGGGAATTTTCTGTTTCAGAATTGGCAATTTGTTGATTTGAATGCACTGGAAAAGGAAATTGGGGCGGAGTTTTGGTTACAAATGGGGGGAAAAGTTAGAAAATCGTTTGAAGAGTGAAAAATTGGCTTTTTTGCTTCGAAAAGACGCGATTTTTCGAGAAAAAAGTTTAATAATGAGTTTTTTTCTTGATTATTCAATATTTTTTTAAACATCATATTCGAATTCTACGTCAAAAATAGACTTGAAACGGTCATTTTTTTCAAAATTTTCTCTTCAATTTTTCCCAGTGCAATCGCTTCACTGTACTCCCCCTATCCTCACTTTTTTTATCTCATAAATCCAAAAATTTCTGCATTTCTCCCCCTATATCTTCGTTTTGGTTGGTTGGTATTTGATATTTTGTGCATATTTGAAAAATAATCACAAAAAAAAAGTTAATTTTCTCTTTATTTTGCCCCTTAATCTCATTTTTAAGAACCTCCCCTTCCGCAAATATTCCAGTTCACAGTTCATTTTTCTCCTTCTCATAATATCGAGCTTTTTTTCTCGTAATAATATTTTTGCCTAGTGTTGAACCATAAATATGTTGATAGAAGTTTAATTTTGGTCGCTTGAAAATTTGAATTAAGATATTACAATGAAAATACTTGGAAATGAAGGTTTCAGATGAAGTTTTTCGCCTTGTTGATGCTGATTATGGCTTTTTCGATAGTGTCCTCGAATCAGGTTGGTTTTTTTTCTTATTTTTCATTGTCAGGATGGATTTTATCTCATTTTGAAGAATTTTGTGGAAATAGAAAGGCTGAAAATTCAGATTTTCTTTTTCCTGATGTCAGAAAGGATTTACACCTTTTTTCAAGTTGTTCCTGTAATTTATTAGGTGAAATCATTCAGTCGAATGAACACGGAGAACTTTTAAAATATCAAGAAAAGTGAATTTAGCCCTGAATTTCCAGTTTCTTGAAGCGTTTTTGTCTTCTCAAGGTAGAGAATGGAAATATAGTCTGTTAAGATTTTAAATGTCAAGCAGCTCGCTCCGCCCAAAGGCTACAGTATCTGTTCGTGTCGATGTTTTTCCGCGCGTGATCCTTTAATAGCAGTGAATTCCGTTAATTTTTTTTCTAGTTGTAGCATTTAGAGTGGTCTAGTTGTAGCATTTAGACCTCTCTAGTGGCCATTAATTTTAACCCCTCAAGTGATCACTAATTTGACTACTATAGTGGCCACTAAAACGTCAAAACCCTATAGTGGCCAATAAACATTTTCCCAGAGAGGTTTTCACAGAAATTCTAACAAAATTGTGTGGAAAAGCGGAGAAAACACGTAAGAAACATGAAAACGATCAAACATAAAAAATATGAAAAAACTAGACATCTATATTAATTTGAAAAAATCGATAAATAAATCCCGCCCACTTTATGCAGCGTCCGCACGCTTTTTACAGCAGCGCGTGTGAACCCCGCTTTAGAACGCTGTGCCATTTATTTATTTATCCATTAACCGGGAAAATGTTTAGTAGCCACTATAGTAGTCAAATTAGTGGCCACTCGAGGGATAAAAGTTAGTGGCCACTATAGAGGTCTAAATGCTGCTACTGGACCACTAAAAATTATAGTGGCCACTTTAGGGGTCAATGGATCAACATAACTGGTCCAATCTGTTTGTTTTAAAATTATCAGAGTTACTGGAAGGAATACTGGATGAAAAACTACTGAAGTGGCCACTTTAGTGTCCTCTCCATGTATTCCTTGGCGAGCTTCTATAGTGGCCACTAAAAGTTCCCAGAAAAATGCGTTTCTTATTCCATTCCCATCGATCAATATTGCATTTTCTAGTTAAAGTTTAATTTTTTCTCTCGTGGTCTGTATTCTTTCCTTTCCTGATGTGATAAGGCAGCTTATCGTGACAATTTTTCTGAAATAAAGAGTAATCTGATTTATTTTTACGATTATGACGTTATTTGTTTTTATTAGGTTTTGAAAAATTCCTGATTTCCACTCTGATCATAATTATTTTAAATATTTTCACCTCAATTTTTTTTCCAGGAATCCCTGTGCTCCAATGGACAGCCCACGTGCGGGCCGAAAAATGAATGCTGTTCAAAAAATCGACAATTTTGCCTTAAACAGCAAATGTGTGTCTTTGCGCCGGCTAGACGGCGACGGGCGGTTCGTGTTTCATAAAAATAAAGTTTTTAATAAAAACTTGTTAGAATGTGAAAAAAGGGAGTTTTTTTGAAAAATGAGGGAAATTTCATCAAGAGGTGGGTGAACACGAATAAAATACGAAAGGTGAAAAATGAGAAACCTGTCCGAAACTATAAATCTTTTTTTTTCGAAAGGCCTGGATTTATGAAATAAAATTTCACTACATTTGGGTCCCAAAAAGCCCAAAAAAGGAAAAAACCGACAATTTTCGATGAAAATCAAATTTTTTCCATGCTCAAAACAGTTTTGCTCCTAGTTTTTTACTAAAAATCTTCAAAATACCGTTTTCTGTGTTTTAAAGAAAGTTTGGAGTCGATCCATCAACTAGGAAAAAAATTAGAATTTTTCACTAAAGTCCTACCGTAACCCAGTGAGGGGCGGAGCCTTACAGTAACCAGCCTAAGAGCTTAAACACTATGTTAAGAAACTGTGACAGTAATTTCAATTCTCAAATCGAAACTTGAAGTACTTCAAGTACTGTACTTGTACCAACGGTTCATTACGAATCTGAAAAAAAATGTGTTCATTCTTTCCTATCTTTACTGTTTCCAGAACATTATGTATCATTTTGCTAGGTTCGAAAAGTAGTAACTTTAAACCGTGTCTAAAGTGATTTCGAGGATTTCGAGACGCAAAAATAATGTCACGAAATGGGCAAAATTAAAAATGCGGGTGCTTTTTAAAAAAGGGGGTCCTACGACGATAGATCACGATATGTAGTTATTTACGGTGACTTTTATGAGCGAACCTCTAATTTTGAAGTTATGGTCCGTTTTTCGCGACAAAGCGAGACTTCTCTGCGCCC
Organism: Caenorhabditis auriculariae; assembly: GCA_904845305.1. NCBI lineage: Eukaryota > Metazoa > Nematoda > Chromadorea > Rhabditida > Rhabditidae > Caenorhabditis > Caenorhabditis auriculariae. The sequence goes on along the minus strand of CAJGYM010000227.1, from coordinate 18,789 downwards.
TCCTTATCTCTCGACGACCCTCTCATGTTTACGCGCTGTTTCCATATTTCTCTGGCCTGTCCGGTGAGGGAACAGAGAGACGCAGACACTCGAAAACGGATAAAGTCGCGCCGGACGGATTATATTTGGGCAACGGAAAATTCAAATTCGCGCTTTAAAATCGCCGTAAATTTTTTAAGATCGATAAATTTGACGCTCAAAAGTCTTCTAAAAAGGATGGTCATTTTAGTATACGGTTGGGAATTTTCTAAAAATTGGTCAGGACGTTTCTTGATGTGCCAGATGAAGATCCTGGAACTCTCCATTTTAGTCAGCCGGGGAGTTGTCACTTTTTTTGATTTATAAGCTTTTTAAACATTTAACTCGATATATCGGCTTGATAAGAATTCAAAAAAGTTCCATCTAAAAACAGAAAAATGAACTTTTTTTTAAATTTTTCAGAAATTTTGAGCAGCTGTCATTTCCCAAGAATTTAGTGAGAGAACAAGCCGAAAATAATGGAAATTCAATTTTTCAAGAACTTCCCTTGATCCAGAACCGACTGGTTATCTTTAAAAATTAACAAGTAGCTGATTTTTTGTGTTGTTCTAGAAAAAGGCCGTTGTATGTAGAAAAAATTTACTGCAATCAGAAAAATGATAAAAAATAGAATTTTCGGGGAAAGGGGTCACTTCAGAGCTCTCAGTGCTGACCGAGGTAGACGGCACGAGGAGCTGCTCGGACGGGTTCCATCTCTTCCTCTTGCGAGTCCTGAAAGATGATAAAGGTTGATTGGGAGAGTTTTTGAAGCTTCTCCTATAGTTTGGAAAGGCTTGAGGCTTCTGTTATGGACTGAAAAGGTGCTCCTACCGATTCATCCGGGACCGGAGCTCTCGCGACTTCTTCTTCTTCCTCGTCATCTTCGACTTCTTCGTCTTCGCCCTGACCCTGTGGCGGTACCCGCCGACGCCAGCGGAACGGGTCGTGGGCTATCAGCAGCATCCGGCGAGGAGCTGGAAAAAATAGAAGCCTCAAGACATTCCAAACTATAGGAGAGAAGAATTCAAACGTCGACCCGGCGGTTCCTGGCGGAGGTGTGATTAATCCACGAGAAATGGACGCTTTTCCCTTTAGAGCCAGCTCCTCGGCGTCTTCGAAGAGCATTTCCAGATCGTTCATAATCGACTTGGGTGTCTGACATCGTTCGTCTTCGACGAGCTAGTTCTGAATCTTCTCCTTCTTCGGCCAGAAGTACACCGTCTGAATCTATTCTTCCGACGGCGGGTAAAAGGCGTCAAATTCCGAGCGGCCTTTAGTTCTTTCTGTGAAGTATAGCTGATTCACGGTTAGCTTGGGGGAGGCGTGTCTTGCCTGCGCTCTCCACGATCCAGGCGCTCTCTCGTGCATTTTCGTGTCAGGACCCTTTTTTTGATGGCTCAAGCCAGCCGTGAATCAGTTATAGATGTATAGAAAATCGATTTAAAAACCAAAAAAAGGATTAACTTTGTGGATATTCAAAAAAGTGCTTTTTGAACCTCGGAAAGTTGTCCGAAATGTGAGTTTCGAAAAGAATTTGGAAAAAAATTTTTTTACTAGTTTTTTTGGGTGGAGATTTAAACCATTGAAAGAAAAATGAACTTAAAATTTGCGTTAAAATATTGAGAAGATCAATTTTCTAGTAGAAAAGAAAGTGAGATCTTGAGTTCAAAAAATGCAGGTCTGGAGAAAATAGTTTCGAAATGATTTTGGACAAAAGTTTCCCGTTCAATATCTGTATCAAGCAGATATCATAAACTGATTAAATATGACTTTTTGATTTCACAAGTTCGTACGTCCATCAAGATTTTCAAATATCGTTGGAATAAATTCTGTGTACTCAGCATTTTCTTCATCTCACTTTGAAGACTGAATAAACTGAAATTGATTTTTGTGATTCCTTGAATGTGACAGTTGTATGTATAAATAGTTTATTGCAATGAGAATAAGAAAAAAAAATGGGGCTATTGGGGCAAGAAGCGGGAGAGTGGTGACTCAAGGGGACCCCTTCAGAGCCCTCAGCGCCGCCCGCGGTAGACGGCCTGAGGAGCTGCTCGGACGGGCTCCATCTCTTCCTCTTGCGAGTCCTGAAAGATGATAAAGGTTGATTGGGAGAGTTTTTGAAGCTTCTCCTATAGTTTTGGAAAAGCTTGAGGCTTCTGTTGTAGACTGAAAAGGTGCTCCTACCGATTCATCCGGGATCGGAGCTCTCGCGACTTCTTCTTCTTCCTCGTCTTCGCCCTGACCCTGTGGCGGTACCCGCCGACGCCAGCGGAACGGGTCGTGGGCTATCAGCAGCATCCGCCGAGGAGCTGGCTCTGCTCCAGCAGCTGGAGCACGTTGAGGAAGGCGATCTTCCTCTTCGGACGATTCGTCCTGGAAAATGGTGGCTTGGACTCAGCTATTGAGTTTTTGAAATTCTTTGAAAGGAAAGTTAAGAAACATTCTATGGAGATAAATGGAGTTTTCATAAAATCATAGACAAAAAATTCATCAATTTATTCTAAATTGTAGAAAGGATATTTTTAAACTATCAAAATAGATCAAAGTTACGAATAATATTTGACAGTTTTGGTAAGAGAATACGAACCTCCTCTATTCCTCGCAGTCGATTGTCGGGCAACTGCGCCTGTAACATAGAATTTCAGGAGATTTACGATTTTTTATGTCATGCTGAATCAAAATAATGTTGTCTTTCTCATTAAAATGAATATTTTAAAGCGAAAAGTCAAGTTTTCTCGAGAAAAAAGAATGAAACTAACAAATCTCATGTTGAGAATATTTCTCAAGGGCAGTGGGGCAGGCAGTTGCCTGGGCCCGTTCATCTCCAAATCCGAGCCCATCTCGATTGCGACGGCCGGGATTTCTTGACGTCTCTAGAAAAATGGGGAAAATATAAGAAACTTCAAGGGAATTATTTACATTTCCGTGTCCTGCCGCGTGGTTGGGCAGCTGAACACGTTGGTTCTCCTGCTCCAACTGAAAATTGGGACTTGAAGATGATTTAACTTTCGAAAAACTGACCCGCTGCCTATTGGGGTTGCGGAAATCTTCGTACATCTGTTCGAATCTTCTCGGGTTCGGTGCGCTCATTTTCACGTTATTAGCTGGAAAAGTAGAAAAATAAACGGTTGAGAAAGGCTTCGATACAATCAGAATCCTACCGTTACATTGCAATGATCGTCATCAAACTTTAGTTCAAACACTTTAATTCATGTTTCAAAAAGAAAAAAGTTGAGAACTCTCTCAACTGGGGACAGGGAACCCGTGTAAAAAGGCGAGCAGGCCATTTTCAGGCCAGATTTTGGGCTCAAAATGAAATTTCGAGATGATGATCAACCCGAAAACATCTCAAATTGCAATAAAAATCAATAATAGATATCTATGAGTGAAATGGAAACAAAGTTCAGAATGGATCTGTGAAGAATGAGCCGTCAGGCATCATGGACTTCACCCATTTGGCCGCCGCAAGACCACGATTGCGCGCCTTCGGGACGATTTTTCGAAATGATGGTTCACCTAGGATTTTTTCAAACTGGTATCAGCTTGTACAGCTTCTCATAAGGTGTCTTTTGAGAAGTTAGGAAGAATGGATCTCCCGGCTCAAGCTCATGGTGGTCGAAAAACTGACTCGGCAGACACAAAAAGTACCGTAACTCAAAATTTTCCCACCGTAACCCAAGATGATATGTACTGCAAAAGTTCTTAAAACTGGATTACCTATCGATTGATATATCATTTGTCTGTTAAACTCTTCAATACTGAGATACGCAGGTGCCCACCTACCTACCGTAACCCGGCTAAAGTAATAAGGGGGGAGGGGTAAGTTCTTCCCCCTCAAAAAGTTGGGTCCGCATTTCTGATGATTGGCTATCACACTGGATGAAGTTTCATCGGAATCAAAAAATTTTTTTATTGTACCCGTTGTTTTTGTGAGAATAACGGAGACAGCTTCTATTTCCTTTTTGTGAGTTGTTGGGACGGATTTCCAAGGCCAAAATCACAAAAACGACGATTTCTCAAAAACTATCCACGGATCACGTTTGCTTTTTGGATATGTCACACAGCGGTGGTATCTCTTTTTTGTGACGAAAAATCAAAAAAAGTTGGCTGCGCCTCGAGAAAATCGAAGCTTACAAAAATTTTCGAAACTTAGAGTCGGTTTGAGAAAAATTTTCATGCCTATGTTTTTTTTGTTATGAATCTAGTAAAAACATCGAATGAAAGCATTTAAAAAAAATTTGGTCGGAAAGTAGTTCAAAAAGAAAAAATTCACTTTTTGCTTCAAAAAATATTTCCAGCAATAATATCCACGGATCACGTTTCAAAATGTCCTTAAAAAGTTTTTTTACCTGTCACATTTAAGATTAAAAAAATAAGAGATTTCTGGCTGCGCCCCCGAAAAAGAATGATTTGTTCGAATATACGTGCTGGATTTGTAAAAAAAGATCAAAAAAAGATTGAATTACTACTTTTTTTGATTGTTATTATGAAAACCGACCGTTCGAGCTTTTTTTGCATAAAATGTTTGTGTTTGTTTGACATAAAATTTTTATGTTACAAGTTTTTTGTAGAATAAGAAAAATTCCAAAGTTCGAAAAAATAATGAGTTTTATTAAAGGCGCACGCAAGGGGCACACCGAAAGCATCGAAGCGAAGCGCCGAAAGGGCTACTGTAGCTCCAAATAACTTGGAAATTGTGAGAGGCTGGTGCGGAATGACCTATAGGCAATTTTCCCCTTTTTTCGATATAAATTTTGCGCGTTTGGGTGTAGGATTGCGTCATTCTGCTGCTTGGCGCGTTTTAACATCAAAGTTTTCGAAAATCTTAATTCAAATCATCGGTTTTTTATGATTTTCTGAAATACGTTGAAGTTAGTTTTGTTTTCTGGTTTATGTATTTGTTTTAAACTACTTTTAGAAAAGTTTAGAAAAAGTAAGCTTTGAAATAAAAAATTTTCAAGATTTTTGGAAGGTTCATTTCAATTTTTTAATTTACTTTTTGTGGAAGTTGTGAAATAAATTAACAATTATGTTCAGCACAGTCTATTCTAAGTTTAACAACAAAAAACCGATTGAAAAACGGTCCAGAAATGCGCAAAATGAATTAAAAGATAGAGGGTAAACAGTGAAATTTCGCCTCCAGTTGAACGCAGCGCTCGTTTTTTGGCCATAACTTTCTTCTTAGTGGACCTTTTTTCAAAAACTAAACGGATTATGAAAACTGACAGTCTCCTTTATCGAACAGTGTAAAAAACACATTTTTTGGATCTTTCTGAAGAAATGGCCTGCGGTCCCTATTTATGAAGAGAAGTAATAATTTCGGAACCTTTACAAATGTTTCAAATCTTGACTAGAAGTGGTCGCTCTCATTCTGAGGCATCTGGAGCACGGTCTCCGGGCTTCAGCACAACATCCGCTACATTCTGAGCTCGTCAAGGCGCAACTGGATGGACTACGCGCAGAAGGACGAGGCGAAGGACCGTAAGACCATGCTTTCAACTCTTTCGACTACACGTTTGGACTTCTAGCTCGTCAAAGGCGGTTGTTCGTTATAGCTTTTAAAGTTCTTGTTCACCGCCTAGTCGATTACATCAGACTAAAACAACAAAATAAATGATTTGATTGAACTATTCATGGAAAAGAAAATAAGGTGGTATTTCAGAAGTCTTGAAAGACTAGAAAAGACTGTTCTATCAATATTTTATCATCTAAAATAATGCTCTAGAAGAAAATTGAAGTAAATATCGAAACATTCCGAGAAACATTTGAAAAAAGAAATACGACTCGGCAGAGCCAACTTGGAACAGAATGAACAGTTGGGGACTCGGGCCGAAGCTCCGCCTTTTTTCGACACTTGGGTCTTTTCCCGCAGACAGGCATCATTACGACTCATTTTGAAGCGAGAAACTTGCCAGAGGCACTGGTAATGGAGATTTTTGAGGGTCAGGGATATTAGTTGGTCTTTTTGGAGCCATTTTGAATTTGGTGAAAGATTTTGGTATAGTGTAGGTTTGGAAACTGCGGACAGTTGGTTAGATCGGGAAAGTTTTTCTAATAAGTTCATATAGTCTGTTCAGATTTTGAATGTCAAGTAGAATGACGTCGTTCGACAGCGCTCTGTGGATGGCTCGCTTTCTGATTGGTTTATCGCGCCATTAGGGGCGGAGCTTCAGCGAGGGCTTGACTTTTGAAATCTGAACAGACTATACCATTTGAAATATTCTCAGATGAATTTAGAGCAAAAATTTTTGATCGCTATTTATAATTTTTTTGATAAGAAAAATATGAATCATGAACACCGCTAACATAACAGAAACTATCGAAAAATGCTTTGCAATGAAATAAAAATTTTAAGTCAGTTTCGATGAATATTTTTCGGATATTGTTTGAGAGTTTTTAGAAAGGGATGAAGAAAGAAAAAATGTTCGAAGCTCGAATTTATTTCTCATGAATCAACAAAGGACACCCTTTTAAAGCCATTATGATTCCTTAAAATATCTAAAAGTTTGTCATATTTTTCACACGTTTTCCATTCTTTCCTTTTGATGCTTCCATAAGTTTTTCTAAGCCCGTTATTTTTCCGATTTCGCAGATATTTTGAAATAGCGAAAGAAAAGTTTATATGGTTGGCAAGGTCTCCTCGCAGTTCTGCTCGGAAAAAATCGCACCTCATCAGCCGCGAAACTCGACTCCTTTCAAGATAACGACATGCCTGAGGAAGGGTCAAGTCATCACTTTTCGCGGATATTCGTCGCTTTTTTGAGTTCAAAAGTTTAATCAAGCAGCTTTCACGGTTCAGTATGGGTTTTTGATCAAAAAAGGCTCGACACATGGGAACTTTTGTGAATTTCAAGTTCTATGCTCAATTTGAAGCTCAAAATCAGGGTCGTAGTTTGAATTTTATAGCTGATTCACGGCTGGCTTGAGCCATCGAGAAAAGGGTCCTGCCACGAAAAGAGACGAGACAGTGCCCTGGTTGGTGGAGAGTGCAGACAGGCCACGCCTTTTTGCGTCCCAAGCTAGCCGTGAATCGTCTATAACTAATTTTCCACACTATGCGGGTAAAAGAAATGAATTTTCAAATAGTCGAGCCAAAAAATTTGGCTCAAAGCTCAATACTTTCTAGACTTGCGCGGTAATGTAAGCTCTTCATTATCAAGTCCATTTCAACCACCATTTTCCCAGGACGAAACTTCTGAGAAGGAGAGCCGCCGTCGACCACATCCAGCTCCTGAAGCTGATCCAGCTCCACGTCGAATGGTCCTGATGGCCCATGATCCACTCCGCTGGCGCTACCGGACCCCTCCACGCCGTCAGGACCAGGACGAGGATGTCGAGGACGACGAGGAGGAAGCAGAAGTGGAAAGAGAGTCGATCTCTGGTGGATCGGTAGGAATTCAAGAATAGCACCTTCTCAAGACCAGACCAGAAGCTCCAAGCCTCACAGAATTGCTAGAGAGCTTTGATCTTTCTATTGGTCCGTCAACCTTTATCATCGTTATCACCATTCAGGACTCTGGCGCGCAAGAGGAGGAAGAGGAGGCGAGGCCTGTGCGAGCTGCTCCAGCTCCTCTCCGTCGGTTCTCCAGACCTCTCTTAATCAGCCATGATCCGATGCGCGTCTACTACCGCGGAAAGCAGTGAAAAGATTATAGGCCCCTTAAGTTGCCACTTGACTCTACCAAATCCCGAAGAGTCACCTCCAGATCGTTTCCCTTAAGTGAACACTCGGAATTTCTCATTTTTATCTTTTTAGCGGGTTCAAAGGTTGTTGTTTAAACTTTTTTCAAAATTTCCCTTGAGTGACCTCTTCCAATTGTTCTTTTTCCAATATACGTCAATTTCCGTCAATTTGCGGGCTTCATTCATTCTTTCAAGTTTCCCCTTAAGTGATCTCTGAAAGTTGTTGATTTTTCTCATTTTTTTTTTCTATGTTTCTTCTGTACTTGTTGTTCATTATATTTTTATAAACTGATTAAGAAAAAATAGAGTCTTGGAGATATCGTGAAATGAAGATTAAAAAGCCATCAGGATTTTCCAAAAAAATGGGGTTTTTAATAAGAAAAATAATATTATTTTCAAAAGTAAATTTATCTTTCTTCAGTTTCTTGGAACTCGGGAACGATAACCGGAAGATCCTGAGGAAATGCGAAATCGGAAAAATAACGGGTTTGATCTTGGAAAAAAACTTATGGAAGCATCAAAAGGAAGGAATGGAAAACGTGTGAAAAATATGACAAACTTTCAAAAATTTCAAGCAATCATAATGGCTTTAAAAGGGTGTCCTTTGTTGAGTCATGAGAAATATATTCAAGCTTCGAACATTTTTCAATTCTTCATCCCTTTCAAAAATATACTTTCAAACAATTTTCGAAAAAATATTCATTGAAACTGACTTGAAATTTTATTTCATTGCAAACATTTTCGACAGTTTCTGTTATGTTAGCGGTGTTCATGATTCATCTTTTCTTATCAAAAATTATAAATAGCGATTACAATTTTGCTCTAAATTCATCTGAGAATATTTCAAAAGGTATGAACTTACTAGAAAAAAACTTTCCCGATCTAACCAACTGTCCGCAGTTTCCAAACATACACTGTGCCAAAATCTTTCACCAAATTCAAAAAAACTCCAAAAAAACCAACTCAGTATAATAAATTACCATGTTCATTCAAAGTGTTCATGCTTATTCATACATCGTAAAAAAGTTTTTTAATTCCGCCATCGTAGTCGATTATTCGAAAAATTTCATAAACAATGATAAAATGGGCTTAAGAAACCTATCGGCATTTCATGAAATTAATGAAACTCTCATTTAAAAATTTAATATAGGAAAAAAATATAGAATATAGAATATAAATATAGAATAATAATGTATAAAATTATTATAAAAATCTTTATCCACAAAAAGTCAAAAAAAGTTGACAAATGCAATCCGGGCGCAGTTTTTTTATGCAAAGGCGCAATTCAGCTCTTCTCATTCTTCAATTTTTTTCACGTAAAAAAATAAATTGATAGCCAAATATTTTGATTATGCTTATTTCTTGTGTTACGAATGATGTCATATAGTGACGTCAGGGAGTAGCGGTTGGCGATTTAACGAAAACTACTCAGACCTTGGTAACGCGAACGGGACGCGAATCGGACGTGTCGGGGCATTTCTAGTGACCACTTTAGTAGCCTCAGAACTCTTAAGGGATCCCTAGAATCGCCCAGAAACGTCCGGAGCACGTCCGTTTCGCGTTACCAATGTCCGAGTAGTGACTTGATGCCGTGTTCGAAGTGGCGAAGGGATGTAAGCTGGAGAATTGTCACTTTTTGTGTTTTACAAGTTTTTTCAATTATGAAGCTCATTATATCGATAGGACTTGAAGACACTAAAAAATTCATCTTCCGGCCTCAAGTTCCATTCAGGAAAAAGATAATAAACCTGGTTTCAGAAATTTTGAGAAGCTGTCTAATTTTTCAAAGGCTTGGTAGGTGGAAACAAGCCGAATAAGGTTTTATTTTTTTTCTGTGATTTAATTCAATTTTTTTTCCCAAGGAGCTCGTTTCAGAACCAACCGGTTATTTCAAAAAACTAAAAAATAGGTGATTTTTGTGATTCCTTGAATGCGATAGTTGTATGTTGAAAAAGTTTATTGCGATGAAAAAAAGAAAAAAAAATAGAACCGTTGGGGAAAGGAGTGGCGAGAGTGGCTGGAGTGGTGAATCAACGGGTAACTTTAATGCTCTCATGGTTGACCTTGGTCGAAGACGCGAGGAGCTGGAGCAGCTCTGACTGGTCCCATTTCTTCCTCTTCTTGCGAGTCCTGAAAGGTGATAGATATAAAAAAGGTTGATTGGGAAATTTTTTGAAGCTTCTCCAACAGTTTGGAAAGACTTGAGGCTTCTGTTATGGACTGAAAAAGGTGCTATTCTTTTTTTAATTCCTACCGGTTCGCGCGCCACTGGAAGCATCCGTTGAGGAGCTGGAGCAAGTAGATGGGGGCGGTCCTCCTCTTCGGACGAGTCGTCCTGGAAAAATTGAGGTATGGACTCGGTAATAATGATCTTTCATTACCGCATAAAAGTCTTAAAAGTATTGAAATTTATTATTAGCCTCAATTTGAATATTTCTAAAAGAATTTCAGTTATGAGGAAGATGATAATGAGGAAAAATGATTGAAAATCGAGGTTTGACCTTGATTTCTTCAGTTCAGAACTTTAAACTTTGTACAATTAAAGATCAATTTGAATAAAGCATGCAATGGAAACCTATAGAGTTTTTGAAACAATGTCATTGAAAGTTAAAGGCATAGGGGCAGTAAAAAACGGTGTTTCAGTTCAAAGCAGTACTTTGTAGAGTTTTTCATTGCGAATCGAACGGTGAACTTGAAAACGTACAAAAGTTCCTAGTTTTGAAGAAAAAATTATTCAAAGTCGGGGGGAGGAAAGCTTGAGTTGTCGCGAAAAGGGCGCTTTTCAGTAAAGTTGCTCTATGGACAACACGCTTCGCCATTTTTCGCATTTTCGCTTTTTTCTTCGTTTCTTTCAATTTTCAATTTTTCTGTTGTCATTAAAGTTTTTTTCGTCACAAAAGCTTTCTATTCATGTATAATTTGCAAACTTTGATCGCAAAAAAGCTTTTCTGGTGAAAATGATGATTTCACACAGGTTTCGATTGGGATAGCGATTATTTGTGTTTTCTTTATTATCAATGTGTGTTTTTTGTTTGATTAAATGTTTTTCAGAGAAGAAACCTTTAATTTGAAGCAAATATCCGGTTATTTCTCACAAAATGCGAGTCTAATGAGACGTCCGCAACATCACGTGCACAGCTACTGTAATCAGTTGCCCGTAGGCCGATCCAAAGCTTTTTTCAAAATTGAAGGCGAGAAAGTAAAATCGCGTTTTTTTTCTAAAGTTGTCACATCTGTAACTTTTTTTGAGTACACCATTCGATTCACAAATAAAAAAACTATATAAGATACTGCTTTTACCTCAAACACCATTTTTTACTGCCCCTATGAAAAACTTTCCTATGAATATTGAGAGAACAAGAGTTTTCATAAAATCTTACAAGTTAGGCAAAAGAAATATCAATATCTTTTATATTTCTAGAAATCACATTTTCAAATCATCAAAATGAGACAAAGTTCAGACTCCAGTAGAAGTTACGAATAATATTTGGCAATTTTGATATTTCAAAAATCCGAACCTCTTGGATCCCTCGCCGTCGATTGTATTGCAGCTGGGCCTGTAAAAATAGAATTTTAAAAAGATTTTTTTTTTTTTTCATTCTGAACTAAAAATAATGTTGTCAATTCCAATAAAATCATCATTTCAGAACAAAAAAATGATTTTTTTAAGGAAAAAAATAATAAAAACTAACGATTCTCATGTTTAGGAGGTTCCTCAACGACATTGGGACAGGCCCTTGCCTGGGCCCGGCCCCGTCCACTTCCACATCCGAGCCCAACTCGATTTGTGGCCCGGGCTGAGGAACTGCCATCCTTGGGAGTCTTTGATTGAACCCCGCAGCTCTCTAGAAAAAATGCAAAAATACAAGAAATTTCAAGGAAATTATTTACATTTTCGTGTCCTCTTGCGTGGTTGGGCAGCTGAGGATGTTGATTCTCCTGCTCCAACTGAAAATTGGGACTTGGAGATGATTTAACTTTCGAAAAACTGACCAGTTCCCTATTAGGGTTGCGGAAATCTTCGAACACTTGTTCGAGTCTTTGCGGGTACGGTGCGCTCATCTTCAGGTTATTTTCTGGAAAAATAAGAAAAATAAACGGTTGAGAAAGGCTTCGATAAAGTCAGAATCCTACAATGATTCGGAGCGAAAAGCTTATTTTTCTACAGGAAAAGGATGATTTCTTGAAGGGGGTATGAAGAGAAAGAAGCAAGGAAATGAAAAATAACAATTTCAGAACCTTCTCAAAGTAAAAAAATATTCAAAGAAAAGAAATCTCGAGACAAAAAAATCAAATAACGTGGTTTTTGCTCTAGAAAGAAATTGAAGCGCAACTTTTCAAACAAAGATAAAAAAATAAAGTGAAAAAAATAAAAAAATAAAGACAACTCGACAAAGCCAACGTGGACCAGAATGAACAGTTTGGGAGGCGGTTTTGGACTCCGGCCGAAGCTCCGCCTCTTTTTGACACTTGGGCCTTTCCCTGTCGGATCATTCCGAGTGATTCTGAAGTGAGAAATTTGCCAGAGGCATTGGGAATGCAGATTTTTGAAGGTCAGGGATATTAGTTGGTCTTTTTGGAGTTTTTTTTTGAATTTGGTGAAAGATTTTGGCATAGTGTATGTTTGGAAACTGCGGACGGTTTGGTCGGAAAAAAATTTCCGAGAAAGTTTATACCTTTTGAAATATTCTCAGGTGATTTCAGAGCAAATTTGTAATTGCTATTTTTGAAAAAAAGTGGAAAAAAATTGGATAAATGGTTTAAAAATGAATGAGTCTAACTATAAATTTGCTGAAAATTAAGTTCATATAATTTATTGATAGGTAAAAAAATGAATCATGAACACCGCTAACATAACAGAAACTGTTGAAAAATGTTTGCAACGAAATAAAATTTCAAGTCAGTTGAATGGATATTTTTCGGATATTATTTGAAAGTATATTTTAAAAGAAAGGGATGAAGAATTGAAAAATGTTCGAAGCTCGAATTTATTTCTCATGAATCAACAAAGGACACCCTTTTAAAACAATTATGATTCCTTGAAATTTTTGAAAGTTTGTCGAATTTTTCACACGTTTTCTATTCCTTTTGATGCTTCCATCAGTTTTTTAATCAAAAATTTCGATTTTACGGATATTTGGAAATAAAGAAGGGTGAATTCCTATGGTTGGTGAGGTCTTCTGGCACTTGTGCTCCCAAAAAATCGCACCTCATCAGCCGCGAAACTCGACCCCTTTCAAGGTAACGACATGCCTGAGGAAGGGTCAAGTTATCACTTTTCGCGGATATCCGTCGCTTTTTTGGGTTTTGAAGCGATAAATACGTGAAAAGTTAAAAAAAAAAGTTGTGGAGTTTATATTATGAAAATCTCTTTTTTTCGAATTCAAAAAATTAGCTGCACTCTGACCAGGGAATCTCTGAAGGAGACCAAGTTAACTAGATGTAGTTTTTCATGCTGATTTCAAATCTAGTCTCGAAAAAGGCCAAAGAGACCTTTGAAAAAAATTATGAACCCTCAAAAGTCAAAAATTTCAGTGGCTCCGATTGAGCTTAATTTTAGAGCATACATAGATGTCGTTCTTCTCCTAAAATAAAACAACTTTTCTCCAAAAAAATTTTCCGAGCCTAGATATGACTTTTCAAAGCTCCGCCAATCGTAAGGGATTGCGGTTTTACAGCGGTGGGCAAAAAGATTGCACGGCTTTTAAAATTTCGTTACTTTCAAAAGGAACGGATTCAGACAAGATTGTTTGAATTTTTTTTATCGGCAAGGTATCCAAATTAGCACACTTAATTCAACTTTCGCTCCGACTTTCATTGGCCTCACTGAGCGCCTTGACTCTCTCGAAAAAATATTCGACCCTTGGACATAGATCGATCTTGTCATCCATTCTTGATGATGGAGACCATCAGCATGTCCCGGTTGAACTAGAGATTTGTCCAGGCCTTCAACTTCAAATATAAATATGCAAAATTGTCAACGGGTTCGAATCTGGTGAGTAACCGGTCCATTCCTTGACCGTGTTGAAATCGGGCAGATTGGACTCGCACGGGTCTTGCTCAACTCGGGACTTACAGCTTGACTTGAAATCTTGGTGGAAAAACCAGCGACGGTTCGCAAAGTGGAAAACAAAAAAAAAACAGATTGAAATTGCATTGGCAAAAAAGAAAGTTGGAATGATCGAAAAGTCCGTGCAATATTTATGCCCACACCTGTATTGAAAAGTTGAACGAATATTGCGAAATTTCCAAAAATATATACCCTGAAATGGAAATTTTCTAATAAGTCTATCGACTTTTAATCAACGAACCGAAGCCTTCGAAAAAAAAAGTTATTTTGATGTTCGAATCAAGAAAAGTGTGAAAATAATTAACTTTAAATGAGAAACTGACCCACGCATTTCGAAAAATCCATTTTCCCTCGAGAATGGCTCAAAGCGTCGCGGTCGCGTTGCGATTCAAATTTTTTTCTTCGAATATATTCAGAATTCGTGGGTTAATCAAATTAATCAAAAAAGGAAACGATGCGTGAAATCAGTTTTTCATTTCATTCCTTTTTTAGACTTCCCTAATCCTTAATCAAAGAACCTTCAATTCAATTCAATTTGTTTATTTTTTTTTTCGCAACATCGGGATGGTATGGTGATGTAAACCTTGTCTGAAAATTTGAAGAGAAACTCAGAAATAAACGGAATAGGTGAACCTACCGTATAAAAATTTTCACCAAGTTTATAAAATTTTAAAAATCAAGACTATGAATTCCCATCTTTCTCTTGCATTCCCTAACGTTTGGCGGAGCTTTGAAAAAATTCATATCTAGACTCAAAAATTTTTTGGAGAAAAATAATTTATGTTAGGAGAAGAACAAAATATATGTATGCTCTAAAATTACGCTCAATCGGAAACACTGAAATTTTCGACTTTTGAGGGTCCATAACTATTTTCAAAGGCTTTGAGAGAAGTTTTTGAGACCAGATTTGAAATCAGCGTGAAAAACTACATCAAGTAGACTTTGTCTCATTGAGAGGTCCCACTGTGACCGGAGAGCGCAGCCAATATTTTGAATTCGAATAAAGTTAGGACAAGGAATTCCCAACTTTCCCTTGCTGGTCACGCATTTATCGCTTCAAAACTCAAAAAAAGCGACGAATATTCGCGAAAAGTGATAACTTGACCCTTCCTCAGGCATGTCGTTACCTTGGAAGGAGCCGAGTTTCGCGGCTGATGAGGTGCGATTTTTTCCGAGCAGAAGTGCGAGGAGATCTTGCCAACCATATAAACTTTTCTTTCTCTATTTCAAAATATCTGCGAAATCGGAAAAATAACGGGTTTGATCTTGTAAAAACTTATGAAAGCATCAAAAGGAAGGAATGGAACCCTTGTGAAAATTCGACTAACTTTCAAAAATTTCAAGGAATCATGATGGTTTTAAAAAGGTGTCCTTTGTTGAGTAAAAAGGAATAAATTCGAGCTTCGAACATTTTTTTCAATTCTTCATCCCTTTCAAAAAAAATATACTTTCAAAATAATATCCGAAAAAAATTCATTCAAACTGACTCCAAATTTTATTTCATTGCAAACATTTTCAACAGTTTCCGTTATGATATCGGTGTTCATGATTCATTTTTACCTATCAATAAATTATATGAACTTATTTTCAGCAAATTTATAGTTAGACTCATTTATTTTAAACCATTTATCCAATTTTTTTTCCACTTTTTTCAAAATAGCAATCACAAGTTCGCTCTAAAATTACCTGAGAATATTTTAAAAGGTATAAACTTCCTCGAAAAATTTTTTTCCGACCAAACCGTCCGCAGTATCCAAACATACACTATACCAAAATCTTTCACCAAATTCAAAATGGCTCCAAAAAGACCAACTAATATCCCTGACCTTCAAAAATCTCCATTACCAGTGCCTCTGGCAAATTTCTCGCTTCAGAATGACTTGGGATGATCCAACAAGGCGTGCGGGAAAAGGCCCAAGTGTCGAAAAGAGGCGGAGCTTCGGCCCGAGTCCCAAACCGCCTCCCAAACTATTCATTCTGGTCCGTGTTGGCTCTGCCGAGCTGTTCTTTCTTTTTTTTGTTTTTTGATTTTCTTTAGTCTAAAAGATTGTATTTTTTAGGTTTTAACTTTTCTTGAGGAACTTTTGATAATATACTGGGAAAATTTTTAGTGGTCACTATAGAGGCTCGCCAAGGACTACTTGGAGAGGACACTAAATTGGCCACTAAACCCACCTCTATAGTGGCCACTATTTTCCGTTTAGTGGCCACTTCAGTGATTTTTCTTTCAGTAACTCTGATTATTTTCAAACAAACAGATTGAACCAGTTATGTTGATTCATTGACCCCTAAAGTGGCCACTGAGCAGTCTAGTAGTAGCACTTAGACCTCTATAGTGGCCACTATTTTTTACCCCTCAAGTGGCCACTAATTTCACTACTATAATAGCTACTAAAACTTCGAAACCCTATAGTGGCCACTAAAAATTTTCCCAGTAAGGATATGGCCTTCTTCTTTCTTTCCAAACTGACCATTTTGAAAGATTTTCTGATTTTTGTCAAGAGATTCATTTTCTTTGAAAGGGCTCTGAAATGATCCTTAGTGAAAATTGATTCACTGGTTTTTTATTCCGTTTCTTCATATCCTATTCTGAAAATCATCCTTTTCCAGAAGAAAAATGACAGTTCGGCAGCGAATCATTGGCTTGTCTAGGCAGGAGTTCGAAGACGTTGAAGTCTTTCTCAATTTTGTTCATACAGCCCACCAAGTTAGTTTTCGGAGCCATAATCATCTTCATTTCCCGATCCTCAGGAAGAAGATGAAAACCGACGGAGGCGAGTCCTGGCAGAGGCGCCAAGGGCGAATGTAAATAATTTCCCTGGAATTTCTCGTATTTTCCCACTTTTTCTAGAAAAGACGTCGTCAGGCTGGAGTTGAACAGAGGTCGAAAAGGTTAAGAGTTTCCTCGCTCGAGAACTCGGAAATGGAGGAGGGCGCGCCTGGGCCAGGCCCGAGCTCGCTAAGAAACAGGAGAACCGTTAGTTTTTGTAGACACATTTCCATTTTTTTTTTCTCAGGGAAATCTTCGGTTTATTTTTGTTATTATTATTATTATTCAAATATGATCTTCCTTGACCCTCTCATTGTTTTAATACGTATAAAAAAGTAGTTTTGTTGATTACCCTATAAAATAGAATCTTCTTTGGCTTTTAGCATCTTTTTTTTCCATTTTATACCCTCAAAACTGGATTTTTCTTGGATTGATTTATCCAGCTTTGGTTTATCGACTAGTTTTTGTGGTAAAATATTCCTTTTTGACAAAAAATGGCTAGTATCATGACAATTTTCTTCATTTTCCAAATCCTTCAAGATTATTTTGAGAAATTGATCCAGTATATATATATTTGAACAGCCTAGTGCTTTTTCTTCCTGATCAAAAATAAAAAAATTGTTTTTGTCTTTTTTCATTTATATGTTCAAAATTAGATTTTCTTGAGTTCATCCTTGACTTGTCTAAAGGTTAATCAAGCAGTTTTCACGTTTCAGTATGGGTTTTTGATCAAAAAAGGCTCGAAAAATCCAAATCTTATGCTCAATTTGAAGCTCGAAATCAAGGTTAAAGTTTGATTTTCAACTATTTTTCCACACTATCATCTTCATAATGTGTGTAGAGAAAGCTAAATTTCAAAATTCCAGTTAGGTTAAGCCCAAAAAATAAAGCTGAATTTCTAGACTGACGCGGTAATGTAAGCTCATCATTATCAAGTCCGTTTCAACAACTATTTTTCCAGGACGAAGCTTCTGAAAAAGAGAGTCGCCGCCGTCCACGTGCTCCACATCCTGAAGCTGATCCAGCTCCCCGTCGGATGGTCCTGATGGCCCATGATCCACTTCGCTGGCGCTATCGGGACCCTCCACGCCGTCAGGACCAGGACGAGAACGTCGAGGACGACGAGGAGGAAGCAGAAGTGGAAAGAGAGTCGATCTCTGGTGGATCGGTAGGGATTTAAGAAGAATAGTACCTTTTCAAGACCAGACCAGAAGCTCCAAGCCTCACAGAATTGCGAGAGAGCTTTGACCTTTCTATTGGTCCGTCAACCTTTATCATCGCTATCACCTTTCAGGATTCTGGCGCGCAAGAGGAGGAAGAGGAGGCGGAGCCTGTGCGAGCTGCTCCAGCTCCTCTCCGTCGGTTCTCCCGACCTCTTCTGATCAGCCATGATCCGATGCGCGTCTACTACCGAGGCAAGCAGTGAGAAAACTTTGAATTGACCCCTTAAGTTGACTCATTTCTTTCCCCTCAAGTGAACACTCAAAAATTCTCATATTCTCTCTTTTTTATTCATGGTACATTGGCGGGTTGCGGCTAGAAAAGCCAATTTTACAAAAATTTCCCTTGAGTGACCTCTTCAAGTTGTTCCCTCACTTTTCTTTCAATTTCTTCCAATTTTCGGGTATCATTCATTTTTTTCGGGCTTTTCAAAAGCACCCCCTTAAGTGATCCCCGAAAATTGTTGACTTTTCTCATTTTTCTATGTTTCTTGTGTACTTGTTGTTCATTATATGTTAATAAACTGATCAAGAAAAAAATTGGAGTCTTGGAGATATCGTGAAATAAAGTCAGGGTGTACCTTTTTAAAAAAATGAATCAATGAAAAAAACAATTTCATATGAGAAAAATTGGCCTTTTTGAGCTGTTTTTTTCAGAATTTTTTTCAATTTCCGTGCAGAAAACTTTGGTCCAAAGTCTTTGGATTGCAGGAAAAATTTCTGAAAAAAACTTTCTTTCAAAAAAATATCATTGCATTGAATTGCATTGAATTAGCAAACTTGATACTTGAAAAAGCATATATTTCAAAAAAACAGCAGTAAAATGAAAAATATGCAATAGCATAAAATTATCGTTTTTTTATCTTTTAAAAATAAATCATTCGATGAAAATTAACGACCGAAATTAAATTTTCACAATTTTTCCAAGAGATTTATAATAATAATCTGATATAACTTCTCAAGTTTCAAGTTATTTCGAAACAAAATAAAAAAATTTGAAAAAAAGCCTTGGAAAAACAAGCAACAAC
>CAJGYM010000226.1:0-59725 GCA_904845305.1 Caenorhabditis auriculariae | reverse complement strand
TTCTTATTAGGTTATTTGAAGACACAGAAGTCTTTTTGGCCGAAAAAAACCCTGTAACTTGCTCTTCGCCTCGAGACCTATGAAAAAGCTGCCAACGGAAATCGAAAAAAAAAGCATGGATTTGAAATTTCGGGCTTTTTCAGTTCAATTTTGGAACTTTTTCGCCCATTTTTGCTCAAAAACCCTGCTGATTATTTGTAGGAAACCCGCTTTTCGTCTTGAGACCTATATGAAGTCTGTCTATGTTCCTTTAATAAGACTATTTGACTTCAGCTGATTGATTATGAATTTAAAAAAATCACGAATGACCTAATTTGGCGACGGTTTCTATCAAAGTTTTGTAACTATTTGATTTTTTTAACTAGGGGGCGCAAAGCCCCGCCCCTTCACGCCACCAAAATGACGATTTTTTTGTTGCAAAAAAACGGTTTTGAGGCGTTTATACTAGCTAAAGTCCCACTTTTAAAAATTAACTGTTTCTCTTAATCTATGTAATCGACAACGCTCTACAAGACTGAATATTTTTAAAAAAACTATGTATTTTTTTCAAAAAAATAAGCGAAAAAAAGTAAGATTTAACACGAAAAAAACTGACAAGTTTCACAAAAATCGTCGCGTTTCAGAAAAACCAAGTGAGGAACGCTTCCGAACTTTGAGTTAGTTATACATTAACACTTTCTTTATTTTTTGAGTGAAAATGAAAAAAATCTACCGACGCGAAAAAAATATTAAAGCTTGTAAAGTGACACCAAACTTTGAAGCTGAAATGCGAAAAAATTTCAGCGACAAGGTATACTTTTTATTTGATTTAAAAAAACTCACAATGTGCTCACAAACAAAAAAATTCAAAAATGAAAAAATAATTATTGGGACAGCGAATCAAATTATATTTGAGATTTACCAAAACCTCCTTTTTTCGCCTGCCTCGTTGACGAATGAGAGATTAGGATCGCGTCTATACTTTTGATTATGTTATTAAGCGTTCAAAACTCTACCAATGAAAAAATTATGAAACAAATCGATCGACGCGAAAAAAATAACGGCTTTGAAAACCTCGAAAAAATAGCAATTTTTTTTGAAATTTCGGAAGATTTCGTGCAAGTGTCCGTAGCAGTGTTTGCGTCAAACACACCGATGCGCCCTTTTAAATGTCGCAGGAGCCGGTTTTCGGAGTCAAATTGCACTTTTTTTCCTGTTTTATTTCGAATTAACATTATTTTTTTCATTTTTTTCTTTTTTTCCAAATCGAATGATAATAATTTTTTTCTGAGTAGAGAAAAAGAAAAAAATAAGCTGAAAATTCCTTCTGACCTTTTTTTCTAAGTAGTTTTTTTGATATTTTATCAAAAAAATTCTTATGAGGATTGTACAAAAAGATTCATACCAAAACATGAAGCTCAGTTCGGACAACCTCTCAGAACAGAAAACCGATTTAAAAACGGTCCAGAAACGCGCAAAAACATTTAAAAAGAAAGCGTGCGGCAGCGGGTAAACCGTGAGATTTTGCCTCCAGTTGTACGCCGCGCGCCTCGTTTTTTTGGCCATAACTTTTTTTCTTAGTGGAGCTTTTTTTCAAAAAAACTAAACGGATTATGAAAATGGACATTCTCCTCTATCGAACAATGTGAAAAAAACATATTTTTTTGAATCGTTCTGAAGAAATGGCTTGCGGTCCCTATTTTTTTAACTTCTAAAATTTCCGTTTTCATTAGTTGCAAATTTTCTTGGCTTATTTCTTTTCGGAAAAAAAACTAAGACCACGTAAAGATGGTTTAAACAGTTTTTTTCCAAGTTTTATTCTTCTTACTAGAAAAAAATTCAGCTTTTCTCGTTCAAAAGCCCTCGAGAAGGTGAATCGAGCGCAAATTCTCAATTTTGAACCTACTCGGGTAAATTTTTTTGTTAGCTTTTCATTTCGAATCGTAGTCGATACACAGTTAACTTGGGACGTGGAAGGGCGTGGCACTGTCTGTGCTCTCCACCGAACAAGTACTATCTCTTCTATTATCGTGTCAGGACCCATTTTTCTCATTTTCCGAATGCTCTGGTTCCACTCCAGGCAATCTTGAGATTCTCACTGTCTGCGCTCTCTGCCAACCAGGTACTATCTCTTCTACTTTCGTGTCAAGACCCATTTTTCCCATTTTTGAAGCCACCAATGATTCGGTTATAGTTCAACCCCCCCCCCCCTATTTTTTCTCAAGGAGCATCAAGATGTCCCCATAAACTTACTATCTCTTCTATTTTCGTGTCAGGACCCATTTTTCTCATTTTTCAAGCAAGCCGTGATTCGACTATACTGCTCAAGGAACAATAATAGATGTCCCCATAAACTACCTAAGGATGCCTTGAGTCTTGGGCGTGTGATAATGAGTGGTGACAGTGGTCCCGCCTCCGGCGCCCAGTGTCGGCGAGACAGAGAGGGGACGGGTCGCCATAACCTGAAAAAATAAGTTTTCAGGTTGACTTTTCGACCTGAGATCAACGAACACTTGGCTGATAGGCGGCCTTGGGGCTTTCGACGGGTCGAGTCGGGTGAGCGGCGGTGGGAGGGGATTTTCTGTAAATAATAGTTTACTTCCTTCAGCGCCCTATATTTCTTGATAGCAGTTGACAAAACTCCTTAGAAATGGTTCCTGATACATCAAACGGAAGAAAGTCAGCTGGATCCATTTCCCTGTCCAACCAAGTTTCATGGAAAAAAAAAGGAAAACCAGTTTGGTATGAAAAAAAAATGGTTTTTTTTTGCGCAAAAACTGAATCCTTCAAAAATTGAATACCGACACAAAAAGGTTGGGATCCATCGAGGGACGTCCACCAGTCTTCTTCTGGCTTCCGTGAATGTCGCAGTAGAACTTGTCTGAAAAGTTTGTCGTTTTTTCTGAACTATTTTTTTTCGAAAATTCCGGACAAGTTAAAAAAATTTCGAAGAGAAGCCTGGTCATACATCGGCTAGATCCCTATAAGCCACAATTTTTTTGGGGGGTAGGTCGCAATTTGAAGGAGATAGGCCGCAATTTGAGAGGGAGGGGGAGGGGGAGGGGGTAGACCGCACCTCGGGGTTGGATCCAGCCGCCTCTGTGCACCCGTGTGGCACCAAAAAATCACCGATGTTGCACGGTGCAGGTCCAAGTTATGCACCGAAGTGCATGAGGCTAGACGGCACCGTGCGCCATTCTGGCAGAGCGACGTATGAGCCTGGCCCGAGTTCGCGCAAAGTTTTTATCAAAAACAAGAGCCCAAAGATTCCGTGTAAAATCTTCATTCCGTGTAAAATCTTCATTCCGTGTAAAATCTTCCCTCGAATTGGTCGCTCTCATTCTGAGGCTTTCACCTAGAGCGCGGTCTCCGAGCTCCAGCTACACCATCCACTACATTTTGAGCTCGTCAAGGCGCAACTGAATGGACTACGCGCAGAAGGACGAGGCAGAGGATCGTAAGACCATGCTTTCAACTCTTTCGACTACACGTTTGGACTTCTAGTTCGCCAAAGGCGGTTGTTCGTTATAGCTTTTGAAGTTCTTGTTCACCGCCTAGTCGATTACATCAGACTAAAACAAGAAAATAAATGATTTGAAAGCCCGGGCCGGCCTGAAGCCAAGCCTGGATTGGCCTAGTTTCATTTCAACCAAAGATTGGAAAATCGATAAACCATCGATAAAATGATGTCCGACGTTGCGAAGGGAGTTTCCACAGGTGGCACACGACAAGCAGTCGCCGTGGAGGTCTCGTCCAGCCGCTCGGGCCATGACTCCTCTGCAAAACTGTTTTCGTAAGCGTCCACGGAAAAGTGTGCGATAGAGCGCACAAGCCAGAGTTGTGTGTATAATTTCTGACAACATTTAAAAATCATTGGACCCTTTTTAAAATGTTAAAGTATTGTCTGACGTCACGAAGGGAGTTGCGATAGAGCGCACAAGTCATTTCGAAGGAAAAAAATAAAAATAATATGTTGAATACAGGTCCGAATGAAATCTTACAAAAAAATCTACTAAAAAAATCTATTTTCGAAGCCCAAGTTTTTTTGCTTTGAAAAAAATTGTATAAACTTTTTTTGAAGGTTTTATTTTTTTCTCCTTCTGAAAAAGCTCCCAACTCACAAAAATAGGGCGGCCGCAGATGAAGCAAACCGGAAGGCCATTCGGATTTGGATGGTTCGACAAGGTCGTTGGGCCTGAAAAAAGGATATCCAACTTTTTCAAATTTGTTTTCGAATCCAAGATTTTTGATGAGTTTGAAAAATTTTTTTCTTGTAGATACCACTTGACTAACGATTTCGGCAAAAAAATTTGTATACAGGTTTTGAAAAAAATTATTGATTTTTTTACCCCCTTTTTATCTCCCGATTTCCGCCCATATTATTGAATTTTCGATTTTGACAAAAGTTTGAAAAACTAGTTATTAAAAAGAAAATTATCCATTTCTCGCCCTTTTTTTGTCCCATTTTTTTCGCCCTTTTTTTCTCCCGATTTCCGCCCAAATATTTTTTTGAACTTTTGATTTTTGACAAAAGTTTGAGTTATCAAAGAAAAAAATTACCCAAATATTTTTTTAAATTTTAATTCTGGGAAAAAGTTTGAAAAACTAGTTATCAAAGAAAAAAATTATCCATTTTTTTCGCCCTTTTTTTCTCCCGACTTCCGCCCATATTATTGACTTTTTGCCTTTTTCCATTCCATTATCAATGAAACAAAAGCTGAAATTGAAGAAAGATTTGGTTCACAAGGGAAATTGGAGCTTTAAAATGTTGAAGTGTTAAAAATGATCCCCCCTCTATTTTTTTCAAATATCAAAATGATAATGAAAAGATCTTATTCGGTGAATTCTCATGAGCTTTGTAAGCTAAAAAAATGGATTTCTAGAAAAAAATTCTTGATTTACTTTTTTTACTAGCTCTTAGAACGGAATAAAAAAATGATTTTTTTCATAAAGATATCACTTTGATCTCACAAACACGGAACTTCATTTCCCTTATTCGTCACTCTCAAAACTAAGCTGAAAAAACTTTGACAAAAACTTGCTTCCGGCCGCTTTTTCCACGCCAAACACTCTATCAAACCCCGGCATGACTCAGAAACTCTCTCGATTCCGCACACTATTTCTCGGACCGCTCGACGAATTCGCAGACACTGGGGCCAACCAAGCGATGAAGACGAAGTTCGATGAGACAAAAGAGGTCTTCTCAACTATTTAAGGCCGGGTCGACGGGACAAATGGTCATCTCAACCTACTTCCAACATGAAATTCGCTGTGGTCTTCGCGATTGTCCTCGTCGCTTTGGCTTCCGCGGCGCCCGGACGGTAATTTTTCGCCGTTTTTGGGCTTAATTTTGCTCTAAGACTTTTAAGAACCTCTATTTTAACTTGTTGAATCATTCAGAACTAGAAAAAATATCGAAAAAAATATTTTTTTCGATATTTTTCCAGGTCAAAAACGGTAATTTTTTTCGCCTTTTTGGACGTTTTTTTGAGCTCATTCTTGCTCTAAAACTTTTTTGAACTTCAATTTTAGGCTTGTTGAATCCTTCAAAACTAGAAAAAAATATGGATTTGAATAAAAATATCGAAAAAAAAAATTTTTTTCAATATTTTCCAGGTCAAAACGGTAATTTTTCGCCTTTTTTGAACATTTTTGGGCTCAATTTTTGCTCTAAAGCTTTTTTGAACCTCTATTTTAAGCTTGGTAAAACTATTTTGAACTGGAAAAGGTGGTTTGGATAAAAAAAAAAAAATTTCTTTTCGATAGTTTCCAGGTCAAAACTATCACTGGCGATTCTAAGCGCCACAAACCACTTTAGTAGCTTCAGCTCTCTTAAATGATCCCTAGAACTGCTCAGAAACGTCCGGGTCCCGTTCCAAGTTCTCGGACCTCGGTAACAAAAACCGGACGTTTCTAGGACCACTTTAGCGGATTCAGAACCCTTAAGTGATCCCTAGAAAGCTCAGAAACGTCCGGAGCGCGTCCGGGTTCCGTTTCAAGTTCTCTGACCTTGGTACCGCGAATCGGACGTGTCTAGTGACCACTTTAGTAGCGTCACCCCACTTGAGTGATCCCTAGAATTGCTCAGAAACGTCGGGCTTCTCGTTATCAAGTTCAGAGGATAGCGTGTAAATCCAGCCTCAAAAATTCGGTTATCAAAATTAAACTTTCCATGATGAACTTTTTCAGCTCTACTTCCATATCAAACTCTTAAAAAACCCGAAAAACCCGAAAAAAACTTTTTTAAAAAACAAAAAACAAAAACGAAAAAACCCTCTCATAGCCAGAAAAAATCCAAAAAAATCAGTACGTCATGAAAGTCCGGCTTTTTTTGCCCCTAATCTCATGTCTATAGAAAATTTAACTTCAAAAGTCATTCTCTCCAGAAAATTGTAATACTATTACTTCCACTACCTTTCTCAGTATATTTTTAAGAGAACCCGGAAAAAATCCAACTAAATCAGAAACTTATGATAGATCCATTTCCGTAAAATCTTCTCACAAAACCACTTTCCCCTAAACACCTCAAATCCTTCAGATTCCGCCGTGGCGGCTACGGCCCCCCATCCTACATCAACAACGGCGGCGGTAACTTCGACGGCGGAGTTCCACTCGGCGGCGGCGGCTTCACCGGGGGCTTCAACGACGGCGGCTTCAACAACGGACCTCCTTCGTTCGGAGGCAACGGCGGAAGCTACGGACCCCCACAGAACAGCTACGGACCCCCACAGAGCAGCTACGGCGCTCCACAAGGCGGATACGGTCGACCATTCTAATCGCCTTGGGTTTTTTCGAAAAACTCAGTTCAAAACTTGCAAACGTGTCTTATTTTTCCCGCTCACTACTCCTTGACGACAATGTTCAATACTTGGATTCCATTGTATTTTTGAAATAGATATTTTTTTGTAAAATTTCATCTTTTTTTCTTATTTTTTTCACCCCCCTCCCTCAATGCTTGACAAAAATGGTAAATACTTGGATTTCTTTCGATTTTAATAAATATCTTAAAAATCCCTCCATTAACATGAAAAATGTTTTTGACACTCCCCCAGCAGAGCCCAAAGATGGATAAACCACTGAAAAACGCTACTTTAGAAGACGTCAGAGTGATCCCTACAGGGGTTCGGAGAAAAAGACAGCTCCTGTAGGGGACAAACAGGTGCTCCCTCTAGGGGTAAAAGTTCAAAAAGCCCCTATAAGGCTTCAAGGTGTGATTCCTGGGCACTTAAAGCTCACGAGGTCCCTATAGGGGCAAAAATAGAAAATTAACCCCCAGCAGAGCCCAAAGATGGATAAACCACTGAAAACGCTACTTTAGAAGACGTCAGAGTGATCCCTACAGGGGTTCGGAGAAAAAGACAGCTCCTGTAGGGGACAAACAGGTGCTCCCTCTAGGGGTAAAGTTCAAAAAGCCCCTATAAGGCTTCAAGGTGTGATTCCTGGGCACTTAAAGCTCACGAGGTCCCTATAGGGGGCAAAAAAATAGAAAAATTAACCCCCAGCAGAGCCCAAGGATGGATAAACCACTGAAAAACGCTACTTTCTTAAGCAGACGTCAAAGTTATCCCTACAGGGATTTGGAGGAAAAGACAGCTCCTATAGGGACAAATAAGTGCTCCCTCTAGGGGTAAAGTTCAAAAAGCCCCTATAAGGCTTCAAGGTGTGATTCCTGGGCACTTAAAGCTCACGAGGTCCCTATAGGGGTCGAAATTATGAATTTGAAAGGGCCTTCTTCTCATAGAATTCATGAGAATGAACGACTTCTCTATAGAGGCCGCTGTTGCAAGCTTTAGTGGTCCCTATAGGGGTTGGTAAAGTGGTCCTTAGAAAGAACCCTAAATCATCATTAAAGTTGCCCCTATAGGGACCACTTTAGCAAGCTTTAGTGATCCCTATATGAATTGGTAAAGTGTTCCTTAGAAGGGAGCCTTCAAGGGTCATTAAAGTTACCTCTAAAGGGACCACTCTAGTGTTCCTAAGTGAATTATTTCAATCTCAACTTCGAAAAACCAAAAAACATTCAAAATATTACCTCCGCGATTTTCCTCCTCCTTCAGCAGACGAAGAGTCTCACTGCGAAGATAGGCCGGCTCATCGCGTCCTCCAGAAGTTTTCACTCTGAAAAATACTTATTTAATACTGAAATATTGATTCTTGGAGAATCATGTACAGCTCCGTCAGAGAATTTACGAATATTTAAGAAGTTTCTTTTTGAACTCTTGGGGATACTTAGGCTCTAAATGAATCCAGCGTAACTTCCTGAGCGATTCGGTACTAGAAACTAGAATTTCAGGGAACCTACAGCCTTAGTTATGATTTTTTTAAAAGTTACCAGAACCTAAAAAAATCTTGCATTTTTTTGAAGTATGATTTCTCGAAAAAAAGTCTAGAACCCAGAAAATGACGAAAAAATTCAAAAGTAAAATTGCTATTTTGAAGCTTCTCTCTGGAAGTTTTACAGAGGAAATGATAATTTTAAACTTTTAATGAATTAAATTGAAGTAATCCCAGATTTAAAAAAATCCTATACATTATCACAAAAGTCTCCTTTCTTGAAAAATCAGTTCCGGCTTTCTTTTTGTTAAAAACTTTTGAAAATGCCGAGTTTTTCCCACCCACCCCTATGAGGAAGTTCACGTTTCCCTGTTCTACTCCAAATATTCAACAGAAACCACAAAAAAAAAAAGAAACCGAAAATAAAAGTATCCAATCAGAAGCGGATTAAATTCGCGTGCGGGGACCGTATAAAACCCTAGATTTCACTCGAAAATTTGCTCTTTTTGATCTCTATTCCTCGTTTTTTTTTTTCGAAAATTTTCAGAGAAAAATGCTGAAATTCGCGCTTTTCTTCGCTTTGGGTACAGTTTGTTACGCCGGGGCCCATCATTTCGAAGTTTTCGGCGATTGTAAAGAGGTTCTTTTTTTCGAAACTTTTTTGACTTCCCGAAAAATTCTCAGGATAAATTGAACTTCAAAAATCCATAGAATGGAGAAATTTTAAGAAAAAAATCCGCTTTTTAAAAATTTTTAAAAAGTTCATATTTTTTTGACCCTACTCTCATCAAGAAAAATTCAATAAATAATTTTTTTAATTTGAAAATTTAAAAAAATTAGCCAATAGCCGTCCTAGTTCAATGGGGCGCACTTGTAATACCAAAAAGGCCATTTTCTCACGATTCTTCATAAAATCGTAAAATCGAATTTTTTTGTCGCTAATCTCTATAAGAAAAAAATTCAAATAGTCATTTTTCTGGTGAAAAAAATTTTTATAGTGCTTATATTGCCGTTTTTTTCGACACTCTTTTTCCAGTGAAAAAAATTGAAAAAAATCAATAAAAAAATGGCTTAGCCAGCCAATAACCGCCCTAGTTCAATAGGGCGCACTTGAAGTACCAAAAAGGCCATTTTCTCACGATTTTCAAGATTTGCTAGAAAAATTTTTCAAAAATCCTAAACTTGACTTGAAAATATATCTGTAGGAAAATAATATTTTTTAAAACTTCAATTTCAGCTCCAAGAGCAACTGATTGGAAGTGGCGACGCAGCCGAGAAACTCAAAAAATTCAACGATTTTTTGGCGACTTTGGGTGATGGGACTGTCGGGGTGAGTTGTAATTACTTTTATAAATTTTGATCAAATTTAGAGCTTCAAGTTGAATATTTTCTATAAATAAAGTTTCAGACTCAATTTTGGGCCTTGGTCAGCACTTTCAAGGCCAATCTCCATTCACAATTGACCACAAATGAGGTAAAAGAAAAATAAAAATTTTTTTCATTTTGGAAAAAAACCAGGCTTCTACATAGATATTGGAACTATACTAAATATGATCACCGGGTGATAATTTTCCGAAAAATTCAGTTTTTTTAAATTTTTGGACAAGAATAAGTAATATTTTAACTGAAAAAAATGAAGAAAAAAATGAAGAAATTTTGTGATTTTTTTCTGATCAAAAAAACACTCAAAAATCGATGAAAAAAAGTATCCGGTGTGAAATTTTTCAAAAATTTTTTTGATTTTCTTAAGTCATCAGATAATAAAATATAAAAACTTATAGCCCCTAATGATCCTATATTCCAGGGAAAAGAAGCCGCCGTCGGTTTCGTTGACAAATTCGAAAAAGGCGAGCTTTTCGTGTCGCCAGATGAAGCTCGGGCATTGGTAAGACCAATTTTTTCATTTTTTGTATTTAAAATTTCAAGAAGCAAGTTCAAAAAGTACTTCAAACTTGATATAGTCAATGTTTCCCGACTCGAAAGGCGAGGGGGCGGGGCAAGGGGCGGGACGCGTAGCGTGTGCGTTCGCGGTTCTTGGCGACTATTCAAAAAGCTCGGCAACCGCTCTTTTTCAATGTTTTCTACTATTTTTTTGATGCACACATGAACATAATCCATAAATAGTTGAAAAAGGAATGAAAAAAGCGAAAAACGGGCTTTTCAAAGAGTCGCTGGCGGTTGAATTGAACACGTGCCAAGTACCGCGAACGCACACGCTACGCGTCCCGCCCCCTGCCCCGCCTCCCTCGTCTTTCAAGTCGGGAAACATTGACTATAAAAACTCCGATTTTTCAGCTCCAAGAAACGTCGGAAAAGATTCCGGAGGCGGACCGTGAGCCGGCCAAAATCGTCGCCAAAACCTACGCCGAGCAGATCAAGAAGCTCGTTTTGCCCGTTCTTCCCGAATCTTGCAAACCTCCCGTCACAACTCCTTCTCCATAAATATTTAGAATCTAATAAAGTATACTATAAATTTTTGTTACAAAGCAAGTTAAGCACGAAAAAAAGAGCTGGAAAAAAATTAAAAAAATAAGCCTCATATGTGTCTTTTTCTGTTTTTAGAGAATTGGCTAGAAAGTTTTATTTTTATGAAGGTGAACTTTCTAACAGAAATCACACGAACTTCTAAAAATTCAAAAATTCAAAAAAATTTAAACTTAATAAAGTATACTATGAATTTTTGTTACAAGCAAGTTAAACACTAAAAAAAGAGCTGTAAAAATCGAAAAAAAAAGCTTCATCGACAAAAATACTGATTCTTGAAGCTTTTTCAAAAAAATCACATTATTTTTTTGAATTTTTCTATCCCTAGTGATCTTATGAGCACGTGAAATACTTTTAAAACCCCATAAAATGATTTAAAAAATCTTGAGCAGCTCAAAAAATTGCGGCATGTCACATTGAGGATTAAATACACGAACTTTCTCTATTTTTCTATTCCCTATGAGCTTTTAAAAACAGCCTCCCCCTTAAAATCCCTTCTGCCAAACAATTGAACTTTACAAAATAAATGTTCGATTGGATCGGACTAGCGCCGTCCAGCCCCCTGGAGATTTTTTTTACGGTTTTTGCCCGGCCCCCCCCCTTTTTTTGCCAAGTTTTCAGGTCCCACCCCATGTATGAATCCAAAAACCAAACCCCGGATGATCGACAAAGCCGGACGTCTGCTGGTTGTACTGCTCGGCGGCGCTCTTCTCGGAATAAAGGCCCAGAGGAGAGTTGTATTGGAGATGTTTCACCCGTGGGTCGGTTTCGAAGGGCAGCGCCGAGTTGTTGAATCCTTGCGGGGGTCGGGACTGAAATGCTCATGAAATTCTGAGAAAAATGAAAAAAAAATCAACAAGGAAGGTCATTTTACTATGGAGAAATAGTCCGTTTTTCGCGACTTCTCTGCCTCTCATGTTTACGTGCCATTTCCATGTTTCTCTGACCTCACCGGTGAGGGAACAGAGAGACGCAGACACGCGAGAAACTGTCAAGTCGCGTCGAATAGACTGTAGTCTATAATTTTCATTATTCTGTTTTCTCTGCGTCCTCCTCATCTCTCGACGTCTCTCTGCAGTTTCCATGCTATTTCCATGTTTCTCTGACCTCGTCGGTGAGAGAACAGAGAAACTGGCAAGTCGCGTTGAATAGACTGTAGTCTATAACTTTCATTATTCTGTTTTCTCTGCGTCCTCCTCATCTCTCGACGTCTCTCTGCAGTTTCCATGCTATTTCCATGTTTCTCTGACCTCGTCGGTGAGAGAACAGAGAAACTGGCAAGTCGCGTTGAATAGACTGTAGTCTATAACTTTCATTATTCTGTTTTTCTCCGCCCCTCTTTTTCTTTCGTCGTCTCTCTCCAGTTTCCATGCTATTTCCATGTTTCTCTGACCTCACCGGTGAGGGAACAGAGAGACGCAGACACGCGAGAAACTGTCAAGTCGCGTCGAATAGACTGTAGTCTATAATTTTTCATTATTCTGTTTTTCTCTGCGTCCTCCTCATCTCTCGACGTCTCTCTGCAGTTTCCATGCTATTTCCATGTTTCTCTGACCTCGTCGGTGAGAGAACAGAGAAACTGGCAAGTCGCGTTGAATAGACTGTAGTCTATAACTTTCATTATTCTGTTTTTCTCTGCGTCCTCCTCATCTCTCGACGTCTCTCTGCAGTTTCCATGCTATTTCCATGTTTCTCTGACCTCGTCGGTGAGAGAACAGAGAAACTGGCAAAGTCGCGTTGAATAGACTGTAGTCTATAACTTTCATTATTCTGTTTTCTCCGCCCCTCTTTTCTTTCGTCGTCTCTCTCCAGTTTCCATGCTATTTTCCATGTTTCTCTGACCTCACCGGTGAGGGAACAGAGAGACGCAGACACGCGAGAAACTGTCAAGTCGCGTCGAATAGACTGTAGTCTATAATTTTTCATTATTCTGTTTTCTCTGCGTCCTCCTCATCTCTCGACGTCTCTCTGCAGTTTCCATGCTATTTCCATGTTTCTCTGACCTCGTCGGTGAGAGAACAGAGAAACTGGCAAGTCGCGTTGAATAGACTGTAGTCTATAACTTTCATTATTCTGTTTTTCTCTGCGTCCTCCTCATCTCTCGACGTCTCTCTGCAGTTTTCCATGCTATTTCCATGTTTCTCTGACCTCGTCGGTGAGAGAACAGAGAAACTGGCAAGTCGCGTTGAATAGACTGTAGTCTATAACTTTCATTATTCTGTTTTCTCCGCCCCTCTTTTCTTTCGTCGTCTCTCTCCAGTTTCCATGCTAATTCCATGTTTCTCTGACCTCACCGGTGAGGGAACAGAGAGACGCAGACACGCGAGAAACTGTCAAGTCGCGTCGAATAGACTGTAGTCTATAATTTTCATTATTCTGTTTTCTCTGCGCCCTCCTCATCTCTCGACGTCTCTCTGCAGTTTCCATGCTATTTCCATGTTTCTCTGACCTCGTCGGTGAGAGAACAGAGAAACTGGCAAGTCGCGTTGAATAGACTGTAGTCTATAACTTTCATTATTCTGTTTTCTCCGCCCCTCTTTTCTTTCGTCGTCTCTCTCCAGTTTCCATGCTATTTCCATGTTTCTCTGACCTCACCGGTGAGGGAACAGAGAGACGCAGACACGCGAGAAACTGTCAAGTCGCGTCGAATAGACTGTAGTCTATAACTTTCATTATTCTGTTTTCTCTGCGTCCTCCTCATCTCTCGACGTCTCTCTGCAGTTTCCATGCTATTTCCATGTTTCTCTGACCTCGTCGGTGAGAGAACAGAGAAACTGGCAAGTCGCGTTGAATAGACTGTAGTCTATAACTTTCATTATTCTGTTTTCTCCGCCCCTCTTTTCTTTCGTCGTCTCTCTCCAGTTTCCATGCTATTTCCATGTTTCTCTGACCTCACCGGTGAGGGAACAGAGAGACGCAGACACGCGAGAAACTGTCAAGTCGCGTCGAATAGACTGTAGTCTATAATTTTCATTATTCTGTTTTCTCTGCGTCCTCCTCATCTCTCGACGTCTCTCTGCAGTTTCCATGCTATTTCCATGTTTCTCTGACCTCGTCGGTGAGAGAACAGAGAAACTGGCAAGTCGCGTTGAATAGACTGTAGTCTATAACTTTCATTATTCTGTTTTCTCCGCCTCTCTTTTCTTTCGTCGTCTCTCTCCAGTTTCCATGCTATTTCCATGTTTCTCTGACCTCGTCGGTGAGAGAACAGAGAAACTGGCAAGTCGCGTTGAATAGACTGTAGTCTATAACTTTCATTATTCTGTTTTCTCCGCCCCTCTTTTCTTTCGTCGTCTCTCTCCAGTTTCCATGCTATTTCCATGTTTCTCTGACCTCGTCGGTGAGAGAACAGAGAAACTGGCAAGTCGCGTTGAATAGACTGTAGTCTATAACTTTCATTATTCTGTTTTCTCCGCCCCTCTTTTCTTTCGTCGTCTCTCTCCAGTTTCCATGCTAATTCCATGTTTCTCTGACCTCACCGGTGAGGGAACAGAGAGACGCAGACACGCGAGAAACTGTCAAGTCGCGTCGAATAGACTGTAGTCTATAATTTTCATTATTCTGTTTTCTCTGCGCCCTCCTCATCTCTCGACGTCTCTCTGCAGTTTCCATGCTATTTCCATGTTTCTCTGACCTCGTCGGTGAGAGAACAGAGAAACTGGCAAGTCGCGTTGAATAGACTGTAGTCTATAACTTTCATTATTCTGTTTTCTCTGCGTCCTCCTCATCTCTCGACGTCTCTCTGCAGTTTCCATGCTATTTCCATGTTTCTCTGACCTCGTCGGTGAGAGAACAGAGAAACTGGCAAGTCGCGTTGAATAGACTGTAGTCTATAACTTTCATTATTCTTTTTTCTCCGCCCCTCTTTTCTTTCGTCGTCTCTCTCCAGTTTCCATGCTATTTCCATGTTTCTCTGACCTCACCGGTGAGGGAACAGAGAGACGCAGACACGCGAGAAACTGTCAAGTCGCGTCGAATAGACTGTAGTCTATAATTTTCATTATTCTGTTTTCTCTGCGCCCT
The DNA here is from genome assembly GCA_904845305.1 of Caenorhabditis auriculariae. Classification (NCBI taxonomy): domain Eukaryota; kingdom Metazoa; phylum Nematoda; class Chromadorea; order Rhabditida; family Rhabditidae; genus Caenorhabditis; species Caenorhabditis auriculariae. The sequence continues at coordinate 44,965 of CAJGYM010000226.1, read as the reverse complement.
CCTCATCTCTCGACGTCTCTCTGCAGTTTCCATGCTATTTCCATGTTTCTCTGACCTCGTCGGTGAGAGAACAGAGAGACGCAGACACGCGAGAAACTGTCAAGTCGCGGCAACTAATTTTCCGAAAATTGGCAAGGTTAAGTTCATCTTTTCCACAAGAAGAGCGCGCACAGATTTAAGGGGTCCCTCTAGGGTTGTCAGATCTGAAAGCTTTAAGTATAGGAACCGTCCTAATTTTAGGTCTGATCCCCTTCCCTATAGGGTTTCAAGGTCTGATCCCCTTTGCAAAGCTCAAGGGGTCCCTCTAGGGTCGCTAAGAACTCTTAAGTGGCTTCTTCAATTCAACTCACCACTTTTTAAATTTCCTCAGTGTCACTATAAATACTCAATTTTTCGATAAACGAGGCTTCCAAGTCTAAAAATGGCGCATTTTACGGCTCGACCTAATTTTTTGAAAAAATTGAAAATTTGAAATTTTAAGGCTTCCAGGATCCTACTCTACTCTATTCTTCAGGGTCAGACCTTAAAGCCCTAAAGTATAGTGACCATCCTAATTTTAGGTCTGACCCCCTCACTAAAGCTCAAGTGGTCCCTATAGGGTTTCAACTTCCTCCAAAAAATCCTTGATTATTCAGTTTTTCCTATGGAAAAGCTACTTCGCTTGGATTATTGGCTAGAACGTCTTCTAAAGGGGCCACTTTTGCAAGCTTTAGTGACCCTTATGGGGTTGATAAAGTGGTCCCTAGAGGGATCCTCCAAGGGCCCCTGACTCTATAGGGACTACTTTGGAGTTCTTAAGTCTGATAAAATTTCTAAAAAACCCCAAAAACCCTTTTCCTTGTTAGAAATCTTTCTCAAAATGTCCTACATCGCTCGAGTGTTGAAGGTTGACTCGGTAGGGTCTCTCATCACCTCCTCCGACGTTTTCGGTCACCTCGGGACGCCAAATTCGAGTAGGACCGGATTGGTTCCTGAAAAAATTTGAATTGGATGAAAAAAAAACTATCTTTCCATGGAAGTCAACTAACAGCAGCTTAAAAATTAAAAAATAGAAAGGTCACTGATTGGAAACAAAATTAATTAAAAAACTTGGAATTTTCACAAAAACAAGAAAAAAAAAAAATTTAACTAGAAAAAAAGACCAAATGCGCTCTATGGCTAACGCGCCGGGCCGCCAATTTCAGCTCGGACATTGGTAACGTGAATCGGACGCGTCGGGCCATTTCTAGTGACCACTTTAGTAGCGTCAAAACCCTTGAGGGATCCCTAAAAATGCTCAGAAAAGTCCGGTTCCCGTCCGAGAACTTGGGACGGGACGCGGACGAGGTTTGGAGGTTTCTGAGCGAATCTAGGGATCACTTAAGGGTTCTGACGCTACTAAAGTGGTCACTAGAAACGTTCGGTTTTCGCTACCGAAGTCCGAGAGCTTGGAACGGGACCCGAACGTGTCTGAGCGAATCTAGGGATCACTTAAGGGTTCTGACGCTACTATAGCGGTCACTAGAAACGTCCGGTTTTCGTTACAGAGGTCCGAGAACTTGTAACGGAATCCGGACGCGGTTTGGACGTTTCTGAGCAAATCTAGGGATCATTTAAGGGTTCTGAAGCTACTAAAGTGGTCCCTAGAAGTGCCCCGACTTTTCCGTTTCGCGTTACCAGTGTCAGAGCAGCTTGCAACAGACCCGAACGTTTCTGAGCAAACCTAGGGATCACTTAAGGGTTCTGATTCCGTTAAAGTGGTCACTAGAAACGTTCGGTTTTCATTACGGGGGTCCGAGCGTTTGGGAACGGGACCTGGATGCGCCCTGGACGTTTATAAGCGTTTCTAGGGACCACTTAAGGGTTCTAATCCCACTAAAGTGGTCACTAGAAATGTCCCAACACGTCCATTTCGCGTTACCAGTGTCCGAGCAGCTTGGAACGGGACCTGGATGCGCCCTGGAGTTTATAAGCGTTTCTAGGGACCACTTAAGGGTTCTGAAGCTACTAAAGTGGTCCCTAGAAGTGCCCCGACTTTTCCGTTTCGCGTTACCAGTTTCAGAGCAGCTTGCAACAGACCCGAACGTTTCTGAGCAAACCTAGGGATCCCTTAAGAGTCTAAACATCCCTAAAGTGGTCACTAAAAACGTTCGGTTTTCATTACGGGGGTCCGAGCGTTTGGAAACGGGACCTGGATGCACCGTGGACGTTTATAAGCGTTTCTAGGGACCACTTAAGGGTTCTAATCCCACTAAAGTGGTCCCTAGAAGTGCCCCGACTTTTCCGTTTCGCGTTACCAGTGTCAGAGCAGCTTGCAACAGACCCGAACGTTTCTGAACAAACCTAGGGATCACTTAAGAGTTCTGATTCCGTTAAAGTGGTCACTAGAAACTTCTGTTTTGCGTTAGCAGTGTCCCAGCAGCTTGGAACGGAACCTGGATGCGCTCTGGACGTTTCTGAGCAAACCTAGGGATCCCTTAAGAGTTCTGATTCCGTTAAAGTGGTCACTAGAAACGTCCGGTTTTCGTTACAGAGGTCCGAGTCAGTTTTTTAGCCTAATTTCTCTATTTTTATGACCAATTTTCTTTCTCCAAAAAAACAAAAACTGTACCTCGAGGACATTGCTTCAAAATGGGGAAGATGTTCACGCAAATAAGAAAAAATGATAATGACTCGTTATCTTCAAAAAAATTGCTTGCAAAACCGCATTCCTTAATATCTACGCGTGTACGTTGGAATGTGGAGATAAACTAGAGGTTAGTCAGGAAACCAACATTTTTTTTATAGGAAAAAGGGAATTTTTTGGTTTGCTGTCAATAAGATTCTGTGTAGATTGTAAATTTTATGAGTTTATTCTCAACAGGGGGCTTTTTTCAGTTCTTATGAAGCTTCAAAGTCAGGAAAATACGCAAATTATACCAAAAAAAACGCTATTTTGGAGTTGTGAAGCGTTTTAACTCAAAAACTAGATCTATTATGGGAAATTTTTTCTTGTTCTGGGATCAGGAGGTTCTGAAGTACATTTCAGCACAGTTCCATCAAAAGTTCGAACGTTGGGGGCTAAAAAAACGTTCCCTAGTCAGGCAAATTCTGGGAAGGTGATCGGAAGAAGATGGGAAGGATAATGGGAGCTAGAAGGCCTTCGGAAGGTGTTCAGAAGGTACTTTGAAGATTTTTAGGACATCTTGTCGGAAGCCTTCCAGCAAGCCTCTGAAAGGCTGCTGGAAGGTTGTTGGAAGGTTGCTGGCAGGCTGCTGAAAGGCTGCTGGAAGGCTGTGTAAGCCATTTTCCCAGCACCTTCCCAGGATTTGCCCGAGAAATCTTGCTTCAAGTTACTTTTTTTAACCCCCAACGACGCAAATTATGCCAAAAAAACGCCATTTCAAGCTTTTTGAAGCGTCCTAACTCGAAAACCAGATCTATTACGGGAAATTTTTTTCTAGTTCTGGAATCAGGAGGTCCTGAAGTAAACTTCCCCAGAGTTTCATCAAATATTTAACCGTAGGGGGCTAAAAAAAGTTGGAAGTTTTTGAAATGCTCTCTAGATTTAGATCTTTCCATTTTTTTCAAGTTTCATGCAATTAATGGGTCAATTTGATCAATATCTTAATGCCAGAAAAATCGGCGCGATTCGGTAGAGAAATAGTACCAATTTTTTTCTTGTTTTCTGAGAAGAATACGAAAATTTCGGGTTCAAACACTGTTTTTTTTAGGGTAAAATTTGCAATAATCACGTTTAGTAATACAAATTTACTACAGTTTTACAAGGAAAAAAATTATTTTTTTGAGGAAAAAAAGCACAGAAATTCGTGTTTTATTCATTTTCAGGGGGTTCAAAAAAGCTTCTCGACATTTTTAAGCGGTAAAATCGGAATTTGCGATATCAAATTCCAGAAAAAAGAAGCAAAATTAGGCAAATACAATGTACAAAAACCTAAAAATCTGGAAATTTCGATCGAAAATTTCACAAAAAAATCCGTTTTTTTCAGTCGAAAAAAAGGCCATAACTCATTTCAAAGCTTCATCTAATCAAAAAAATTTTTCAGGTGACTTTTTCCAATTTTTCCGAAATGAAACCATATAAAAAAATAACTAAAATGGAGATTTTCTGGTAAATGAAATTTTCAAAGCTTCGCTCCATTAAATCAATTTTTCGTTGATGTTTTATTTTTTTGTATTTGTCGTGCAGATTGCGGAATGGCGAATAAACATTTAAAAAAAGTTTTTTTCTATAATCTCCAATCATTTTTCGACTCAAAAAAACGAACCAAAGCGGCGGCGCCGTCGAAATTCGCACCATTTCACGGCCGTTTCAGTCGAATTCGAAGCAGTTATGATATCAACAATGAATTTGAAAGTGTTGGAGTTCCAAAGGGAGAGAGAAAGAGAAGGAAAAGACGAGAATAGGGGTCGGAAAAGGAACACCCAACGGCGATATTGCCGCATAGTTGGCCTGATTTAAATCTCGACGAAAAGGCGAGAAATTCGTTAACTTGCACTGGAAATGGTTGCTTACTAGGGGTTGAGATCAGTCATTTTTAAATAATTTTGCATTTTTTCTATGAAAACTTCGAAAATTTTTTTCTTTTTTCCCGACCTTTGGCCACTTTTTTTAACATAATTTCCGAATTATTTCGAACAAAATTACAGAAATATCACTTGAATTTCGAGTTAAAAAAAGTCATTTGAGCGATTTATATGATTTTAACTCAAAAAAATATTTTTTTCCAAATATTTTTTTCTTTTTCTTCGTAATTCTTACAAGTCTATTAAAAAACATTCCTGATATTTTTTTAGACTCCGAAGATTTAAATGACTTGAAGTAACGCTAAATACGGCTTTTCGCCTCGAGGCCTTTAGACAAATTCGGCTATGCTCCTTTAAAAAAATTTTTAAATTAAGGTGATTTTCTACAGAGTTCATGTATTAATTTTTGAAAAAAAGGAACGGCAAAGTCTATCAAAAAAACTTTTCTGAATTTTTCAGACGCCTCAACATTTAAATAACCTATATTAACACTGTCAACGGCTCTTCGCCTCAAGACCTTTAACAAAAAAACTTGCCCATGCTCCTTTAAAAAAATTTAAAAAGTACGGTGATTTTTCTACAGAGTTCATGTTTAAATTCAGGAACTGGAAAATTTCCGACTCTGTTTTTTTATTTGGTAAGATTTTTTTCTGTATTTTTTTAGAGGTTTTTCTTGAATTTGGTAATGATTTTCTAGCTGAAAAACAGTGAGAAGCTTTCGAAAAATTCAACTTTTTTTCCAATTTAAAAGCCAATTAGTCAATTTTTTTCAGCTTAAAAAGTCAACTTATGCTTTTTTTACAACTTAAAAAGCTAACTAATCACTTTTTTTCAAACTCAGCCATTCTTTCCGATAACAGTAGTGAAGCTAGCAAGTCTTTCTCACTCCGAAACGCTCGGGAAATCTCGAACGTCGGTCATAAAACCATAAAACCGAGCGCCGCGGGATATTACGCGTTAACCCAAATATTCCCGTCGCGAACAGAAGCGTTGAATCAACTGTTTTGAGCTTTTCGTTGATAAAGTCTCTTCGAAGCATCTTCTTGGTCTTTGAATGGGTAAAAATCTCACATGACCGAAAAATTAAACTGAAGACGGCTCTTCGCTTTGAGACCTTTTTAGATTTTTCCATGCGCCTTTAAACTACGGCCAAAATGTTTAAAACAGACTCCAGTACTCGAAAACTTGATATTGGTTTTTTTTCTCCTTCTGCCGTGGTGAAATTGAAACTTTCAGTCTCTCAAAATGAAACATAGATTTTAAAATCAATAAAATCATAACTTCAATTAAAATTCGTTCTAAACCTTCGTAGTGAAAAATAGTGAAGATTTTTTTTTGCGATATTTGTGATTATATAGTGACAGTGGCAAAGGGAAGTACGGTAACTTTCAAAAAAACGCGCCTTAGCGCAACAGGTTGTGTGTCTGCCTACAGTCCACAGGGTCGCAAGTTCGGTCCCCGCCGCGACGGGGTTTGAGAAATTTTGGTGCTATGGTCAGAACACAGTGACGGATACGTCACTAGAACCGGCTCACTGATTCACACTGATATCAGGACCGAATTACTGAAAGGACTAAAAAAAAATCGATATTTCGAGGTCCCTATAGGTTCTTGGATGTTTCCGTGGGTCTTAAAGGAAAGAAGACCCCCTGGTACCGTGAATAAACTTCAGTTTACTCGATTCTGACCATTTTGAACCGAGATATGAATTTGTGAAGATTCAAATGACCAAAATAACTAAAACACACAAAAAATCAATATTTCGAAAACCCTCTGGATACTTGGAGGTTTCCGCGTGTCCTAAAGGGAAGAAAACCCTCTGGTACCGTGAATCAACTTTGGTTCACCCGATTCTGACCATTTTGAACCGAGATATGAATTTTTGAAGACTCAAATGACCAAAATGACTAAAACGCCGAAAAAATCGACCCTGTTCCATTTACTTGGGCCACCGCCCAAGCGGTCGAGAAGAAGAATCATAAAACTGGCCTATGGACGAGGAGCTCGATCTTCTCGTGCGCCGTGACGAGAAGCCGATCGACGGCGTTGATGTCGAGGTCGCCCAAGTCTTCGAGTTTGTCGATGACGTCACCGTTTCGGAGCCCGGCTCGGTCCGCAAGGCTGCCGCCGACCACCTTGAAATTGGAAATTTCGAAGTATATAAAAAGATTTGTCAATTCAAATTCCCTGAAAGGTTTGGGAAATACTATTTGATGTAATAGATATAAATCTTGAAGGTTTCAAGCTGCCAAAATTTCCAATTTTTGAGAAAATTAGCTTTTTGAAAAATTCAGAAATATTACTATTCAAGACTCTCTTGGTACATCGACAAATATCTTGCTATCTTACTAAAAACCCTCCATTTCTAAGGAAAAAGGTAGTTAAACAGATTTCAAAACTTTAAAAGTACGAAAACCCTTCTTATAACTCAAAAAATGGATTACTGTAGCTCTTAGGTCCGTAGTTCCTTTTTGAATCTCTTCTTTTCAAATGTCTCTAAGGAAAAAGGTCCCATCTTTTTTCCGAATCCCATAAACAAATCGTCGAAAAATGCGGCGGATTCACCGTTAAAACCACAACATCTGGCATCTAAAAAGGCCCATAAATCGTGTTTCTCAACGATTTTCGAGTTTTTCGCGGTTTTCCTAGTGTAAATAAGTACGGAATTATGATTTTCGGAAGATTTTACGTTATTTTGAAGCTTAAAAATAAACAATTTCGTAGCATTATAACCAAATTTTGGCCGTGATTGAAACCATTAAAACTGATCTCAAAAAGCACATTTTTCCCTAAAGCCTCTGGAAGAACTATGAAAACTTCAAAAATGATTTTTTTAAAGCTTTTCCATCTTATTTGAGTCAAAACTCTGTGTGAAAAATCGAAAATCCCTCACTTTGAACCCCTCAAAAAGGCTCAAAGAACCGCAGAATTTTGCAACATTTTCCTATCACTATAGTGTCGTGATATCAATGATAAGGGTTCGTGACAGAACTCCAGAACATCTCCAGGCGATAAAGAAAAAGTTATCTTATCATTCTGGATTTCCATGTCAATCAGTTTGATCATCCTATTTCCCCTGAAACGTCAAAAATCTCGGTTTACTTTGGAAAATGAGGTCTTGAGGTTTGAGAAATGCTAAAAATCTATAGGAAAAAAATGAGATAGACGATGAAACATAGAGATTATCAATAGAGCAACCTTACATAAAATTTATAGTGACGGCAACTTTTTCATCGTGGAGTTTTTAAAAGGGGCTTTAAAAAAACGCGAAAAAACCTTGGGTGCAATTTTCGTCTTGAGACCCATTGACTGTAGGTCACAAGACACAAAAATTTACGTCTTGAGACCCAAAAACCGTAAAAAACTTTGGGTGCGATTTTCGTCTTGAGACCCATTACGGGCAGAATCTAAAAACCTAAAAAAATCTTAAAAAGACCTTCCCAGCGCTAATTTTTTTATCGCAAAGTTCCTTTCGATCATAATAATTTCAGAAAAGGAGGAAAAAAAGGCCTGTAAAAGGTCTCTTTTTCTCAAAACTAGTGCTCAGAAACATAATAAATTAAAAAAAGAGCTTTTTTTCTTCAAGCAAAAGGTCACTTTTTGCCTTAGCGTCTCGAAGCGAAAGCGCAAAAAAAATCAACAGGTTACGGTAGCTTTTTTTTGGCTGTGTTTTCACTGATTTTTTTCAAATTTTTTTGTTGATTAGCATTCGAATGGAGTATTATTACTGGAACAAACGCATTTAATAAAATTTAGGAAATTTTACGCAGGCTTGTCAAATTTTCTTTGGACAAAAAAATCGCTCACTCATTAGTGAATTTTCCATTTTTCACCTTTAGACCCATGTTTTTTACATTATTCGAAGGGTCTCAAAGCGAAAACGCAACAAAATCGAAAACTACGGTAGCTTTTTTTGAGCTGTGTCCATAAATCAACCCACATTGACAATGACGACGTTCCGGTCCTGGTCTTCGGTGACGCCGAAGCCCCAGGGCGTGTGGCGGTCTGATCGCGCCATGCGCACCGTTACCCGCTCCATTTTTGTCCCACAAGCTTCTGAAATGCAGGGAATACCTTATTTTTTTAAATAATTGGATAGAGGAAGTAATTCCCGTCAGAATGGTGTAAAAAATCTTTGAGAATGGTCCAGAAATCATGGAGAAAAAGTTTTTTGAATTTCGAAAAACTGAAAATAAACTCATTTTCAAAATTTTACTAAAAATCAATAAAATATGAGGATTTCAGCTTCCCTGGAGCCTTGAAAATGAAAAAATCGCTTTTAAAATATTCCTAAAAGGTTCGAAATCGTTCAAACAGAACTGAGTTTTGAGAAAAATCCGTAACTTCCTGGGAAAATTTCTAGTGGTCACTATAGGGTTTTGACGTTCAAGTGGCCGCTATAGTAGTCAAATTAGTGGCCACTTAAGGAGTTAGAAATTAGTGGCCACTATAGAGGTCTAAGTGCTACTACTAGACCACTAAAGTGGCCACTTTAGGGGTCAATGGATCAACATAACTGGTCCAATCTGTTTGTTTTGAAATTATCAGAGTTACTGGAAGGAATACTGGATGAAAAACTACTGAAGTGGTCACTAAAACGGAAAATAGTGGCCACTATAGAGATGGGTTTAGTGACCACTTCAGTGTCCTCTCCGGCGAGCCTCTATAGTGGCCACTAAAAAAGTCTGCAAAATTATGAAGCGCTGAAAGTGCTCAAAAAACACAACTTCCCATGATTTATACAGAAAAAATCAATACAGAACGGAAAAAAAAGGGAAATTTTCGAGCGGAGAAGAGGATTACACGGCCGGAATCGGCTCTGTTTTCCGAAATTTGTTCATTTCTCCTCATAATTTTGGGAAAAATATTTGTTATAATTCAATTTTCATGACTAAAACCGTCCGTAAAAGATAAAATTAATGAAAAAAAACCTTCTTATAGTGTGAAAAAGATGAATAACTTTCTGAAAAATATTCAGAAAAAAAGCCTAAAATTCATCCTAAAAATAGTTTTTCCACCACCTTGAGGAACAGAGAAAGAGCAACTTCTCCTCGAGAACTTTATTTGTGAACCTGTTCACCTTGAGATCTACATATAAAAAAGAAGGAACAGAGAAAAATCTCCACTTATAAAATCAAAGAGCAGTACCTGACTCGGAAAAGAATGAGAAATGTTCGATTATCGTTCATTTTCACTGAGAAATCAACAGAAAAAACAAAAAAAAACCTATTGGAAAATTTTAGTGGCCACTATAGTAGTCAAATTAGTGGACACTTAAGGGGATAGAGGTCTTAGTGCTACTACTAGACCACTGAAAACTTTAGTCGCCACTTTAGGGGTCAATGGATCAACATAACTTGTCCAATCTGTTTGTTTTGAAATTATCAGAGTTACTGGAAGGAATACTCGAAGAAAAACTACTGGAGTGGCCACTAAAATGGAAAATAGTGGCCTCTATAGAGGTGAGTCTAGTGGCCACTTTAGTTTCCTCTCCAAGTAGTCTTTGCCGAGTCTCTATAGTGGCCACTAAAAGTTTTCCCAGTAAAAGCTCAAATAAAATATTTTGAAAAAACAAAAAATTCCACAAAGTGAAAACACTAACACACGGAGAAGAGAACTACCGTAATTTTTCTAGTTATTCGATAAAAAACATGAAATTTAACTAAATTTTCAGATACCGGCTGAAACCAGAGGCTCTAGCTCGTTATAAATTTCAAATTTCAAAATTTAAATTCACTTAAAAAATCACAAACTTTCAAACGACTGAAGCTCAACCTGATCTTTCAGAAAGACCACCTTCCAGCAGGAACTAACTTTTTTTAACCTATCCAAAAAGAAAAAAATCTAGTCAAGCTTCAACCAAACTAAAGTGTATGAACGTGATCTCTCAGAGAGATCAAACCCGAGAAAAAAAAATTCTCTCAACCGTAATAACCGTGGGCGGAACGAGGAACATAAAAAATTATAAACTTTCAAAATTTCTCAAGTTTTTCAGTCAAACTAAAACATAGATGGACAAGTACGGAACTCATTCAGCCCAATTTTGGAGAATTAGTGGATAAAATCAAGTTTTTGGCTACAATAAACAAGTTGCAGCCTCAGGGAGGTTTTATCAGCTTCAGCTTAGAAAAACTTGGGGGGACGGGTCGGCTGCCTTTAATAATAATAGGTTTATTCACTTCATACTGTTAGAAAACTTCAAAAAATGCTGCTGATGTATGGCCAGGTAGCTTCTGAATTCAAAAACACCCAAATTATCTAAGAATCCCAACTTTTTGATCACAATCAAGCTTCAACTAAACCTGGGACCCAAAGAAATCAAGTTCAGAAAAACAGAAAATTAAATTTTGAAACAACAAGAAAGATGAAATTATCAACTTCTGAGATTGAATGATTGAAAAATTTTAGAAAAATTTTTTTTTCAAGAAAAAAACAAGCTTCAATCAGAACTATTGATACCATATATGAGATTTTCAAACTTCTCAATTTTATAAAAAAAGACAAAAATCCTTTTTAAAAATCTAAATTTTTTTGATCAAATTTGTCTCAACGAAACTACAGACAGATAACCTGATTTCTTACAAATTCAAGTTCAAGATTTACGAATTTCGAGTCACGAGATAAAGCAAGTAATTATGACTATAAACTTCAATGTTTCCCAAGGTTTTCAGATCAAGCCAAGCTTCAATCAGAACTACTATGACCTGAACTCTCCTCAAGATCAACTCCAAAGCTAACCTGATCTCTTCCCAAGATCAAACCCTCGAAAAAAACCTTCTCCTAACCGTAATAACCGTGGGCGAAACGAAGAACAGGAGGAAAAGAAATTATGACTATAAACTTCAATGTTCCCAAGGTTTTAGATCAAGCCAAGCTTCAATCAGAACTACTATGACCTGAACTCTCCTCAAGATCAACTCCAAAGCTAACCTGATCTCTTCCCAAGATCAAACCCTCGAAAAAAACCTTCTCCTAACCGTAATAACCGTGGGCGAAACGAAGAACAGGAGGAAAAAGAAATTATGACTATAAACTTCAATGTTCCCAAGGTTTAGATCAAGCCAAGCTTCAATCAGAACTACTATGACCTGAACTCTCCTCAAGATCAACTCCAAAGCTAACCTGATCTCTTCCCAAGATCAAACCCTCGAAAAAAACCTTCTCCTAACCGTAATAACCGTGGGCGAAACGAAGAACAGGAGGAAAAAGAAATTATGACTATAAACTTCAATGTTCCCAAGGTTTTAGATCAAGCCAAGCTTCAATCAGAACTACTATGACCTGAACTCTCCTCAAGATCAACTCCAAAGCTAACCTGATCTCTTCCCAAGATCAAACCCTCGAAAAAAACCTTCTCCTAACCGTAATAACCGTGGGCGAAACGAAGAACAGGAGGAAAAGAAATTATGACTATAAACTTCAATGTTCCCAAGGTTTAGATCAAGCCAAGCTTCAATCAGAACTACTATGACCTGAACTCTCCTCAAGATCAACTCCAAAGCTAACCTGATCTCTTCCCAAGATCAAACCCTCGAAAAAAACCTTCTCCTAACCGTAATAACCGTGGGCGAAACGAAGAACAGGAGGAAAAGAAATTATGACTATAAACTTCAATGTTCCCAAGGTTTAGATCAAGCCAAGCTTCAATCAGAACTACTATGACCTGAACTCTCCTCAAGATCAACTCCAAAGCTAACCTGATCTCTTCCCAAGATCAAACCCTCGAAAAAAACCTTCTCTAACCGTAATAACCGTGGGCGAAACGAAGAACAGGAGGAAAAGAAATTATGACTATAAACTTCAATGTTCCCAAGGTTTAGATCAAGCCAAGCTTCAATCAGAACTACTATGACCTGAACTCTCCTCAAGATCAACTCCAAAGCTAACCTGATCTCTTCCCAAGATCAAACCCTCGAAAAAAACCTTCTCTTAACCGTAATAACCGTGGGCGAAACGAGGAACAGGAGGGAAAGAAATTATGTCTCGAGTGGGACAAGGTTACAAAGTGTGAGTTTCGAGCCCCCGGGGCGTAACGCCTCTGGTCTTTCTCCCCGTAGTAAAGCCGAAAAGCCTATCCTATCAGCCGAAGGAAAAGAATGATGAGCAGCGCGGCAGAAGCGTTCCTTGAGCCTGGAGCCGAGATTCAGTTACGCTCTCTCTCTCTTTCTCCGTGTATTTTTGCGCGTTTGTGTAGTGTTTTGAGTCGTGTTTTGATAAATGATGGCCGGGGTACCTTGCAGTTTGCGGCGAGAAAAGTTTGGAGGATCAGTTTTTACTTGGATAGTTCTATTCTTAGGCTAAAACGAGTGAAAAACGTCAAAATTTTTTCAAAAAGTTATAGGACTCTGAAAAATCGCTAAAGCCTCTAAAAAGGACTTGAAAGTGTTAGTGAAACTTTAGTCGATATTTTAAATATTAAACCAAAATTTTTGATCAACGGAAGGAGCCATGACTAGTAGAAAATTTAGCTTCTCCCAAATAGTTATCAAAAAATTTTTCGCTGAATTTTTGAAAAATTTTCCCAAAAAGCCTTTTTTTCAGCGTTTCTAAGGCCACACAAAAATTTCTACAAAAATTTTTTTCAAGCTTGAAAAAAATTCAAAATATTTTTAAAGCTGAAAAATGAAATTACATATCAATCTTATAATTATGAATAAAATTTATGTAGCTTGGTATATTGTCACTTGTTGATTTGGAGTACAAACGGAAGACACAAAAAAATAAAAAAATGTTTGTTAATTTTTCGAAAAAAACTTTCTTTTTCTCTAGTTATTATTCTAGAACGGTTTATTCATGTGAAGAGAACTTTTATATAAACCTCAAAAATCATTCCGAAAAGCTATATTTTCCCTCATCAAAGATAAAAACAAGTTCCAACAGTGCAAAAAAGTGTTTTGGATCCACCTCCGACTTTAAACAGCCCCTCGAGCTGTTCCTGAACACACTATAGTTTGTAAAGCTGCTACCAAAACTCTTCAAATCACTGAGAATGAAATAAAATTAGGAATAGGGGGATATTCGAAATAAACTAACGAAAACTAAACATTTAAAATATTAAACTAGCAGATGGTAGAAAAAATAATGAATTGTTTAAAAAAACTTAATTTTTTCGATTGCCAAAAACTAAATGACTTTAACGAGTGCTAAAAACTCATTTTTAGGCTTTTAAAATGGTTCACTATTAATAAAAGCGCTTAATAAAAAATTGCAAAAAAATTTCTCCCCGGCCGGGAATTGAACCCGGGTCTCGCATGTGACAGACGCGGATACTCACCACTATACTACCGAGGACACTTGTGGTCATGGCGCTATGCGCCGCCATACACTCTCCGTGCGCTGTGGCATGATATAGCCTAGGGGAAGAAAAAAAGTAAAAAGTATAGATAAAAAGATTTCGATCCATTTATTTTCAATTTTTAAAAAGTTTTGCAGATATTCAAAAATGTCTTTCCGTGAGTTTTTTTAAAAATTTTTAAATTTTTTTGATAACTTTTTCTTCTTTTTATTTCAGCCTTATTGTCTGTCCGCCTGTCGAATTTTTGAACATTTCATAAATTTTCAAACGTATTAGAGCTTCTTCGAGGTTCAAACTTAATGATAAAAATTTTGAGCTTTTTTAACGTACAACTGTTTGAAAAGTCCGGATAAACCCTTATTTATTTCATTTCCAAGTCTCGGACCTGCTATGAAGATTCAAAGTGAGCCCTAAAAAGATAGAACGAGCTCAAACTTCTCAGTTAACTAGAACTTTCCCTCTTTTCACAGTCCTATAGTCAAATCCTCATGGGAAAAATTCTGAAAATCAATCAATCGATTGAAAAAAGACAAAAGTTCGAGGATCGGAAGAAAAACGGCTTCCAGTCTAGATATATTCGAAAAAGAAGCCTATGCGCCTTTAAATCTTTGATCTTCGAGCCCTAACTTAGCTTCCACCAGTTTTTCGATTAATGATAACCAAAATTGAAGCGATTTTACTTACTTTTTCCTGCCTTCTGGTAAAATTTTCCTCAAAAACCAATTCCAAAAAAGTTCGAGGATTGGGAAAAACATTGGAAACGACCCTTAGCTTCAATATATCCGAAAAGAAGCCTATGCGCCTTTAAATCTCTGATTTTCAAGTCCTAACTCAGCTTCCACATAGTCTACGAAAAGTGATATCCAAAATTGAAGAATTTCGATCAAATCTTCATCAAAAAAGCTCCGGAAAAAAACAAGGCAATCGATAAAGAGAGCCAAAAGTTCGAGGATTGGAAGTGAACTCAAGATAAGGCGGATGGATGATGTGTTTGTGTTTGTGTGTGTGTTGGATGGGCACCGACGGCTCTCCGGATCTCTCTCTGCCGACCGACAGGCAGTTCTTCTGCTGCTGCAGCCAGCAACTACGCCCCAATGCAAACAGTTCTGGAGGGGGTCCGGCGCCCCTCCGCACGCCTCACAAACATTTTCATCTTGTCGCGACATTTTTGATTATTAGCCGTTTTTTGGGCGTTATGACTGAAGTGGGAAAGTATAGCGGCGTGAAAAAACAAGCAAAAAAATTTTAAGAAGAGGCTTTAAAAGGACGGTAACTTTATTTTCCACCTTTTCTGAAACCTCACTCCTTGTCAATGTACTTCAAGAAGATCCTGAAGGTCTCAGCCAGCAAAACTTCTTTTTTTTTCCAAAAAGGAAACCCTCCAAGTACTGGTTTCTGCACGGAATCCAAACGACTTTCATTATCGGAAAATAAATTTTTGTAAAAACGCTTTTCTATCAATAAATCAAGAAGTATATGAGAATATTTTCACAAAATGTGAAAAAAACTACCTTGTTTGATCTTGTTGTAACATTTGAACCATTGAGAAAAAAAAGTAACGGCTAAGTTTTCAGGTTTTCCAGCTGAAAAAAATTTCGAATATTCACTAATTTTGAAGATATACTGAAAAAGTTGAAGTAAAAGAGGCTATGCAAAAAAATTAAATACTACTAAAGTTATCCTTTTCCATGTACACATTGAGAATCTTTTGAATTTCTGCGAAAAATCTGATTTTTTTAATTAAATAGCAAAACAATTTCTCTCCGGCCGGGAATTGAACCCGGGTCTCGCATGTGACAGACGCGGATACTCACCACTATACTACCGAAGACACGGGGTTCTAAAGACGCGGAATGGAACATAATCGGCCGAGTTTCTGCAATAAAGTACATATTTTAACAAAAATGAGTGGAATTTTTAGAAAAAGAAGGAATGAAACGAAAATGATGGAAATATTGGAAATAGGGTTGAAAAAAATCGGAAAATAGTAGGTTTCCTGTTGAATCAATCACTTTCATCGTTCAAAAATCGGATTTTTTTCTAACTAGACTGAAATTTTTTTCAAATAAGAGTTTTTTTAAACTTTTTTTCTAAATATACTACGTCTATAATGG
This sequence comes from Caenorhabditis auriculariae, assembly GCA_904845305.1. NCBI lineage: Eukaryota > Metazoa > Nematoda > Chromadorea > Rhabditida > Rhabditidae > Caenorhabditis > Caenorhabditis auriculariae. The sequence goes on along the minus strand of CAJGYM010000226.1, from coordinate 29,050 downwards.
CTCTTTTATACATCGAAAAAAATACAATTTTTTTCAATAAATTTTTTTCGAATAAATTTCTTAAAAAAAGTTTGAAATGACGGAAATACTTTTTTTGTAGAAATTCCAGAAAAACTACGTCCAGAAATTTCCAAATATTCAAACTTTTTCAGGCCTTTCAAAACTATGTATCTTTTTATAATGACTCACATCCTCTTCAGGTTCATTCAGAAAAGAGAAAAAAACCGAAAAAAATTTGAAAAATTAAATTTTTAAAGTTCTAGAAGATCTCTATTGAAAATTTGAACATTCTGAAACCTCAAAAATTTCAATTTTTCAGCTCTTAATGAAGCTAGAACTTTCAAGGTATTTTTCCAGGACTATTATAAAAATTAGTCCCATTTTCCAACCCTCTCAACATCTTCAAGTTTCTCGAAAAGACCAAAAATCAATCCGAGAGCGTTTTCGGGACATTTTTTCAGATAGGTGAATCTTCTATGAAATAATTATAACCATTCCTAGACCAGAAGACAAATTTCGATTTCCCAATCCTCTCAAAGTTCCTCGAAAAGGCCAAAATCGAGCGATGAGCGCAATAAAGTCACACTTATCACCGAGGGCAAGGTGCGATCAAAAAGGAAAAAAGATCAGTGGAGAAAGGTGTCACTCAACTTGGAGGAGAGGTTCTGGTCAGAAAGTCAGGTTCCGATTGACACCCTTCAATAATTTCCAAGCGATAAGCACCGTATAAAAGGCCGGGCCGGAGCCGTGGAAAGGCATCCGTTCCCCGTCGATCGGCTCATCTTCTCAAGAGGAGCTCCAGAAACAGTCATGAAGTCTGTCGTGCTGTTAGCCCTTCTGGGCGCGGCTCTCGCCCTCCGCGGCGGCAGCCAGCATCTGCGCTCCATCGACAACCTCCAGAAGGACGTCCAAGAGAGGTTTTTCTTACAGTATCCATTTCTAGAATGAGCTTCTTGTATCTAATGTGACAATGGTTAGAGAAAAGAGAGTTTAGAGAGTCAGAGAAATTTCAAGTAGCGATGAATGGACTATAAGGAACTTAATGAGAATTTACGGATTGAAGCTTCAAGACTCGAGAAAATGTTTTAAGAGCGATGAGAGATAAAGAGAGCCCAGACAGCTAGATTTTTTTGAGCGAATTTTTTGATCTTATTTTTCCCCTTTTCTCAGTGCAACCCTCGCCAAATGAACTTAAAAAAATGAATTATTTCAGCGCCTTCCGGTCCGGCCGCGAATACCGCTACCGGTTCGACGGTCAGCTCTCGGCCGGTCTGCCCCTTCCCACGGCTCAGCACGGCATGACCCGTGTCCAGGCGCTCGTCTCCCTCCAGATGACCTCGGACAAGACTTTCCTCATGCAGCTCAACCGTGTCCAGTTCGCCAACTCTCAGGACAAGCGCGAGCCCCGCACCCTTCAGCCCATCGAGTCCTTCGAGAAGGTTTCTTTTTCAACTTTCTAACGAGTTGAACTAAACTGGATGCTTTCAGATCTCCATGGAGAAGGAGCACCAAGACCTGCTCTCGCTCCCTGTCGAGTTCCAGTACCGCCACGGAATGATCTCCGAGATCCGATTCTCCGACGATGATCAGACCTGGTCTGAGAACATCAAGCGCGCCGTCGTCAACATGCTCCAGGTCAACATCCTCAAGAAGAGCCAGGTCCATGGCGACTCTGAAGAATCCGACGAGGCTCGCTCTTTCGTCAGCGTCGAGCGTACGCTCGAGGGCGAATGCGAGGTCTTCTACACCCAGGAGCAGCGCCGCGAGTCTGAGCAGCAGTGGACCAAGTCCATCAACTTCGACAAATGCACCCAGCGTCCCGAAGTCCGCCGTACCTTCGCTCCGATCTGCGAAGACTGCGACAGCACCTTGAACAAGGACAAGATGTCTTCCTCCGTCTTCACCTACAACCTCACCGGCACTCCCGACAACTTCCTCATCCACCAGGTCGAGCTCAAGTCCCAGCATCTCTTCGCCCCCATCAGCGAGAAGCAGCAGCTCCTCGGCGCCTTCGTCTCCAACAAGCTCGAGCTTGTCTACGCCGGCAAGAAGGAGACTGAAATCCCCGCCGTCCGCGGTGAACGCACCCAGCACCTCGTCTACGACAACAAGTGGGAGCTTGCTGAGGAGAAATTCGCCCAGACTGGTGAGGAGAAACACCTCCGCCAGCTTCCCAAGTGGGAGAACAAGGTCGAGATGGTCGAGAAGATGTTCGTGCAGATGGGCAAGCAGGTCGAAGAAGGCGTCAGCCTAGAGACCGCTCACTTCGTCAGCCGCATCGTCAAAGTCCTCCGCTTCTGCAACGAAGAGGAAGTCAGCAAGGTCCACCGTCAGCTCACCCAGAGCTCGCAATTCTCCGAGAAGACCGCCGAACACCTCCGCGGAATCTTCTACAACTGCTTGGCTCTTGCCGGAACTCGCGTCACCATCCACCAGCTCGGAGAGAAGATCCAGGAGCAGAAGTACATCTCGCCTGTCAAGGCCGCTCAGACCCTCAAGTCGCTCGTCGACATGCGATCTCCCTCTGTTGAAATCGCTGAGGAGATCCTCCGCATCTGCGAATCTGACGCCTCTGCCTCCTCGCCAGTCCTCCGCCAGTCTTGCTGGTTGACCTACGGATCGGTCGTCAACGGATTCTGCGTTCCCCAGGAACACATCCGCTTCGCCGAGCGTGACACCAAGAAGATGTGCCCTCGTGACTTCAAGCTGAAGGTCGTCCGTCAGCTGATCGAGAACTTCAAGTCTGCCTCCACCAACTACGAAAAGACCCTGGCTCTCAAGTCCATCGCCAACGCTGGCCTCGACGTCTCCGTCGTTGAACTCGAGAAGATCATCTACGACCAGACCGAGGAGAAGACCATCCGCGTTCAGGCCATCGAAGCTCTCCGCCTCTTGAACGTCGTCATGCCGCGCAAGATCCAGCAGCTTCTCATGCCCATCTACAAAAGCCGTCAGCAGCCCGTTCAGGTCCGCATGTCGGCCCTCAACCAGATCCTCCGCAGCAAGCCTGAAATCGCCGTCCTCTCCCAGGTCGCCGACCAGATCAAGCAGGAACGCAGCCAGCAGGTCCGCTCCTTCACCATCTCCATGCTCCAGTCCTTCGCCGACAACCAGTCGCCGTGCCAGAAGACCTTCTCCGCCCTTGTTGAGCGAATCTTGGCCGCTGTCCCCGAACAGCAGCTCCGTCTTGCCGACAGCCGCTACGGTAGCTGGTCTGCCTACAGCCAGAAGTACCAGACCGGACTCGACTTCAACTGGGGAGCCATCTTCACCAACGAGTCTGTCCTGCCCAACGACATCATGGCCTCCATCGATGGCATGTTCGCCGGAGAGTGGAACGAGTACATCGCTCAGATTGGCCTCACCCAGCAGAACGTCGACAAGATCATCCGTCAGGTCATCGCCAAGGTCCAGGAGACCGGCTTCGAAGAGATTGTCGTCCGCGGCAAACGCTCGACCTCTTTCCGACCCACCGAAATCCTCAACAACCTTCTTGAGAAGCTCCGCATCTCTCGCCGCTCTCACAACGCCGAAGAGCCTCAGGCTATGCTCTACGTCCGCTTCCGTGGAATGGACTACGCTTTCGTCCCCTTCGACGCTGAAACCATCCCTGAAATGGTCAAGTCCATGATTCAGGGTGGCAAGATCCAAATCGGAGAGATTGAGCGCATCTTCGCTCAAGGAATCCACTTCTCTACTTCTGGAGCCTTCTTCGGATACGAATCTTACCGTCGCATCCCGACTGCCCTTGGTATGCCCGTCAGACTCTCCAGCAAGATGCCCACCGTTTCCACCATCAACGGCAACGTCAAGTTCGAGATTGAGCCCAAGAACGGCAAGAAGATCAACGGCCTCCGTTTCCACCTTCAGGCTCAGCCTAAGGTCGCTTCTACTCACGTCACCAGCCTGAGCATCATGTGCCCAGTTGTCGAAGCCGGAACCAAGCTTCTCCACCAGGCCGTCCTTGACACTCCCATCAACACTCAAGTCCACATCAACTGGGAGAAGAAGATCTTCATCCAGACCACCACCAAGGTTCCCCGTGAGCAGCTCTCCGTTGTTCAGCTCCAGTCTCGCCCTGTTACCTTCGTCCGTGTTTGGTCTCAGGAATCGCGTCAGTACCCTGAACCCACTGAGATGACTCTCCGATTCCCTCAGAAAAGCCAGTACCTCGTCAGCAACATTCAGCGCGACTACTTCGAGAAGTCTGGCCTCAAGGTCTCCGTCTCTGGATCCATCCACCGCCCAGTCTTCCCCACTGAATCTCACATCCCTAAGCCGCTCTTGATCGCCAACAACGACCTCGAAATCGTCGTTGAGCCGACCGAGAACACTCCCAAGGACATCATCACCATCTTCGAAGCCGAGCTCTTCCGACCTTCTGAGCTTCTTGAGCCTCAGATGGACAAAATCTGGGAGAAGAAGGAGTCCAGCCGCTTCATGGAAGTCGAGGAAGACGAATACGACCAGGACGAGCGTCTGACCCACGTCTCCAAGTACGTCAAGAACATGAAGAAGCAGAAGGCCATCGAGCACAAGATCATCTTCGAAATGAAGACCTCTGGCCACTCCAACGATCTCTTCTTCAAGTCGTTGATCACCGCCAACTGCAACCAGCACATGAGCTTCTGCAAGACTGAAGTTGAGTTCCAGCGTTCCGCTGTTGAAGGCGAGAACCGCCAATGGCAGTTGGAAGCCACCATCCAGACCCTCTACCCGCAGATGCCCAAGACCATCCAGGAGATGTCTGAGCAGAAGAACCGTGACTTCGTCGCCCTCTGCGAAATGAACTGGGGAGCTCACCAGAGCAACAAGATGACCCTCAAGGTCCAAGGACAGCAGAGCCGTCAGCAGCGTGAGTGGCTCAAGCGTGCCGACCGCAAGCAGAACATGCTCTCTGAGCAGGAGAAACTCGCCGAAGCCGCCCGCCTCAACACCTACCAGATCGCCGCCGAGTACGAGTTGACCAAGCCCAGCCAGCGATTCTTCGAATACCTCCAAACCATGGTTGAGACCCGCTACGGAAACATTTGGCTCAGCGAGTACGAAACCGTCGAGAAGGACCAGGGCCGCATGCGCGCTCAGCTCACCATTGAGCCCAGAAGCCGTCAGACCGCCAACCTCACCGTCGAAACTCCTTCCCAGCGCATGACCATCCGCGACATGCGTCTTCCTTACGCTCTGCCTACCGCTCAGATCCACTACACCTCCGGATCTCAGCGTCAGCAGCACCCCGTTCAGAAGCTCGCTCAGAAGATCACCAAGCAGGCCGAATGCGTCGTCAAGTCCAAGGAAATCCAGACCTTCGATGACGTCTTCTACCGCGCTCCCATCACTCCCTGCTACTCCGTCCTCGCCAAGGACTGCGGCAGCAACCAGCCCGAATTCGTCGTGCTCATGAAGCAGGTCAAGAAGGGTGGTGACGCCAAGAACGTCAAGGTCATCAACAACGGCAACGAGGTCGAGATGGAGCTGAAGAACGAGCGTCTTCACGTCACCGTCAACGGCAAGAAGGTCGAGTACGACGAGGAGAAGGAACAGGAGAACAACAAGGAGATCAACGTCGAATGGTACAACGAGAAGATGGTCAAGATCGTCACCGAGCCCGTGACCGTCCAATTCGACGGCGTCGTCGCCCGAGTCCACCTTTCCGCCCTCTACAAGAACCAGCAGTGCGGCCTCTGCGGTCACTACGATGACGAGGTATCTTTTGATTACCTTCTAGATTTAACTAATTGAAAAATTCAGCACGAGAACGAGTTCCGCGGCGCTGACAACGAGGAAAAGACCGACATCCAGGAATTCGCCAAGAGCTTCCTCTACAAGGACGAGGAGTGCGAGATGGACGACGAGACGATGAACAAGAAGTCCAACTTCCGCCGCATCAACGAGGAGACCAGCAGCAGCGAGGAGGACAACCAGGAGAACCAGGATGAGAACGGTTTGAAACAATGCCTAAAGGATCCCTTAAGTGGCCGTTTTTGCAGAGCCCAAGCAGAAGACGATCATCGTCGAGCGTCCCCACCACACTTGCTTCTCGCAGGAGCAGCAGCCCGAGTGCGACGAGTCTTCCAAGGCCGTCGAGACCCGCAAGCAGAAGGTTAGGGGTCATTTTAGTGAAAAAATCATCTATCAAAGTCAAGCTTCATTCAACCCTCATGAGTGAACAACTTCAGGGTTAAGCCTGTTAATATGAGCAATAAAAGGCTAACCTGAGCAACTTCCAGGTCAAACTTATTAGCCGTACGAGCAGTAAAAAAATATGACAAGTGAGATTGGATTTAGTCGAGCTTTATCCAACTTATCAAATTTCTTTATAGAACACTTTTTCTGAGGGATAGATGGCTAACATGAGCAATAACAAGGCTGACCTGAGCAATCATGTTTACTAACAGTATAAGCAGTACAAAAAATATAGTTTTTCAAAAATTCAAGAAAAATGAAATTAGTCAAGCCTCATACCTTTTCTGGGTAATAGGAGGTCGAACTGAGCAAACGCCTGCTAAAATGAGCAACAGCGAGGCTGACCTGGGCATCTTCCAGGTCAAATTTACTAGCCGTACACTAAAAAAGTATAGCTGCCCTAAACTTAGAAAAAAAGTAATAAAACTAAAAAAAGTCAACCCTTATTATTTTTCTGAGCAATAGAAGATCAAACTGAGCAAACGCCTGCTAAAATGAGCAACACACAGACTAACCTGAGCATCTTCCAGGTCGACTTCATCTGCGTGCCGGCGCACGACGCCGAATCGCGCCGTCTGATGCGCGTCGCCCGCCGCGAGCCCCTCAGCGCCCAGCACCTGGAGCAGCTCCAGAACCTGGACAAGTCCGAGAAACGCACCATCGTCATGCAGCTGCCCAAGCGCTGCGAGCTCGCCGAGTTCGCCTATTGAGTCCGGGTTTTTTTTCAAATGAGCGTCCTGATTTGACTGCTCCCCGACTCTAAAACGTAGTATTTTTCATTTTCCCTGCAAACGTGTTCTTCTCTAACTGATTCCTTTGTTTCCACCTTGCACTGCACCCACAAATTGTTCTTTTTATTTGATTAAAAATAAAAAAATTCTTCACTTTTTACCTTTTTTTCAACAGAAAAAAATCGGTCTGAATTTGTAGGGAAATGATTTTGAGAAGTTATAAAATCAACTATGTATAGAAAAAAAGAAGAAAAAAAGCAAATAAAATACCGAAAACTCAAGAAATTTGCTTCAACTTCTTGCTTTACCAAAAAAATCTACAGAAATCCTAAAAATTGATATCAAATTTTCCTAGAAAAAAACTTAAAAAAATTGATTAAAAAAACCTTTTTAAACTTGATATTACAACCTTAAAAAAATAAAAAAACTCAGTCTCAATCGACTATTAGATCACTCTAAAACCTTCCCGAAAACAAACTGACCACGTCCCCATTTTCTGCAAAAAGCAGTAGGTCCCACCGAGATTCGAACTCGGGTCGCAGGATTCAAAGTCCTGAGTGCTAACCACTACACCATGGGACCGGCGAGAGGAGACGCCGCGTCCGGCGCTTTTCTCGGCTTTTGGTGGTCAGCCCCTGGTCAAAAACCGGCCGTACGACTCTCAAATGAAGAGATTTTTAACAACATATTCATGAAGGAATAAATAAGTTTAATTGAAATGAGAAAAAAAGAGGAACAAAAATACAAAAAAAGAGTACTCGTTTATCAGAAAAAAACGTGCAAAAAAAGTTTTGATTTTTTTGTCAAAAGTTCCAATTCAAGTGAAAAAGAAATTCTCATTTCATTGCAAAAACTGAATATCCGCATTCAATTAATGAAATAAAAGTTAAAAAAAAACCGAAAAACGTGATAAAGAAATTTGAAAAATGAAAATAGCTTCATTTTACGCTCGCTTCATTCTGAATTTCTTATTGCAAAAGTATCAAAAACTTTGACATACAATTTTTTTGGTTTGGACGTTTTCAAAAAAAAAACGACAAACTTTTCACATATGACAAAAATCTGAGAAATTCGAATAGTTCAGAAAAAGAATAGCAACACGGATTCAGAAAATAAAAAGAAAAGAAAAAAAACTTTCATTAAATTATTACTGTAATTTTTCTGCAAACACACGTAAAAAAGACGTCCGACACGCCAGCCCACGCGCAAAACGTTGAAAGTCATTATTTTTCACAATTTTTTTAACGTTTTTTTCTCCTTTTTTTCTTGTGTGTGTGTATGAAAGGTTTCAGGCAATGTCGTTAGTACCAGTGAACGTCAAGTGGGGTAGAGAAAAGTACGAGGTTGAGGTCAACCCCTCGGAGCCGACTATCGTTTTCAAGTCCAAACTCTATTCTCTGACCAATGTTGTTCCTGAGCGCCAGAAGTTGATCGCAAAGGTGAATTCTTTTTTAAAATAATTTTCTATGTGTTAGTGTTTGCTTTCAGTGCATAATTTTTGATTTTGAGGGAATAACATTCGGAGATGAGTCATGGGAAGGGATCACCATAACTCCCGGCATGACTTTTATGCTGATGGGAAGGTTTGGAGCACGGAAATATGAAAAAAAGAGGATATTTTTCAGTGTCGGTGAGATTCCCAGAGTTCCAGTGGAGTCGATCGAAGTAATAAGTACTCCGGAGGAAAAAGCAAGAGAAGCCAAGAGAATAATTCTTCCTCTCGGTTGCAACAACCTTGGCAATACTTGCTACCTGAACTCGGTTCTTCAAGTTTTCCATGTAAGGAAGGAGAAAATGGGTTCTTAAATGATTTATTAGAAGGAAAAGCTTTAAAATATATATTCTTTAAAATTTCCTGGTTATTCAAAGCTGTTTCCACGAAATAGAAGCTTTTAGGGATTGTTTAAGAATCTGGTCGGTGAATTGAAAAATTGTGAATTGGAATTTAATAAAAAAATGTGGAGAATAATCGAAAAAATATCATAAAAGAAGATTGATTTGAATATTTTGGCTTCGCCAGTCTTAGAACTTATCAAAATAACTGTGCGATGGAGCGTACTTGAAAGAAAATAATTTTACGTCTCTCAAAAATTGTATCGTGTGTTGATTTTTTCAACCATGTCTTGAACTTTTGGCTCAAAAATGCAGGTCTTATGATCAAGAAGATAAAAATGCAGCTCCCAAAAATATTAGACAGACCAAAATGCAGCTCCCAAAAATATTAGGCAGACCAAAATGCAGCTCCCAAAAGAATAACGCTGGCCAAAACGCAGCTAAAAGTTGATCATTCCAAAATTCAACCTCCCAGTTCCAGTGTAATCTGGATCATCGGAACTTTTTTCAGAGACTCCCGGAACTCCGCCGGGGCATCGCCACGCCTCACGTCGCCCGGGATCAGATGATGTTCCAAGTTTTCAAGACGTTCAAGGAAATCGACGGATTGACCCGCTTGACCTGCGCTGCGCCTTATATGCTTCTCAATGTTCGTAATGAATTGGAAAAAAAATTTTAAGGGAAACTAGAAAATTTGTGAAAGTTTTGACCGGATTTTTGAAAGCTCTAAAAAGCGCGAAAATATTAATTTTTCATGATTTTTAGCGAATTTTTTTTTCCCGATTTATCGCGAGTTGTCGCATGTTTTTTTGAAATGGCTGTGTTTTACGTAAATTTTGCAGAACTCTTAAGTTTTTTAAAATTTTTCTCAAAACTTCATGGAAACTTTCATCAGATCGTTTGGAGAGCTCTAAAAGCCCCAAAATAGCCAATTTTCTCGATTTTCTCTCGAATTTTTCCTCAAATTTTCGAATATAGAACAGTTGAATCGAATATGGACTCAAAAAACACGTTTTTCCAGAACTTGATGACCGAATATCCGCAATTCGCATCCGTCGACGCAAACGGCCCGCAGCAACAGGACGCCAACGAAGTTTTCATGGCGCTTTTGGAGAAAATGCTGCGCGTCACGGACGGCAATCCTGGTAAAATCAGAAAAGAAAGCCTATGGAAAAAGAGCCGAAACTAAATTTAGATGAGAAATTATCGATTAGGGGGAATTTCGAAAAAGATCCCTTTGGTTTTGAAATTCTGATTTTATTTTCCGTTTTAAAGAGAATTTTTAAATGTTAGAGGTTCTGGTAGAAAAATCACCTAGGATTTGAAAAAAGTGCCGCGTTCAGAAGTGAAAAAAATGAGAAAATAGCCGATTAGTAAAAAAAAAAGCAGTTAGGCAAAATTTGAAAAACTTCTTGGTTGAAAAAAATTGTCATTTTTTTGCTGATTGATGAGCTTTTTATGAAGTTAAAGATCCTGATAGGAAATCGTTCAAAAAAATAACATAGTTTTTTTGGAGAATAGCTGCGCTTGAAGGTAGCTGAAAAAAATAAGTCCATCAATAAAAAAATAAAATTATTTGAAAGTTTGAAAAATTAAGAAAAAAACCTTCGAAAAGGGCCTCAAAAAAATTCCTAGACCAAAAAAAGGGAAGGCGATAAAAAAATAATTATGAATATTTTTGAAACAAACTTTGGCAAGAAAGGCCTTGGAAATTTTTTTGGTAAACCAAAAAAACGTTTTTTTTCGATGAAAAAAATCAATTTTTTTGTGAGATGATGGAAATTTCCATGATTTTCATAAAATAATTTTTTTAAATAAGTATTCATTCTCAATTCATTGGTTAAATTTACAAAAAAATACAGAAAAATCGAGAAAAAGTTATTTTTTTGTGGCAGTCAGGTTGGCGGCTGCGAGTTTCGGACGTTCACTGAAAAAAAGTTTGAGTTCAAAAAAATTCAATGGAAAAAATTGGGTTTATAGACTTTCAAGTTTTGTAATTTCTAGGGGAAAAATGTTTTCTTAGTGGTTTTTGAAGCGTTGAAAAAAATATATTGATTGATTTTTAAACTAAGATAAAAACTCACATTGAACAGAATGTACATCACTTCCTCGGGTTAGAAATCTTCGTAAATTTGAATCGTGAGCGATTAAAATATACGGCATTGACAAGCTTACCTGAAAAATTTGTTAATTAATGATACCTGGATTTTAATTTTTGTATTTTTGAACAGTGTTCAGAAAATTTATAATGCCGTGTTCAAAGTGATTTTCGCGAAATGCAAAATTATCTCTGACTCTCCTAAACTTAGTTATCTTTTTCTTTCTCTGACGGATATTTTGAAATTCGCGGAATTTGAACACGGCATAACGTTGAAATCCCATTTTTGATATCAAAAAAATAAACTTTTTTTATAGGCTTATTTTTTTCCTTTTTAATCTGTAGAAATGCAGTCAAAGAACAAAATTTATTATAAAAAAATAATTCAATATTAAAAAAATAAAATCTTAGGATCCTCACCGTATCGGTTAGAAAAAGCCTGAACCACGAACATGATTTCGTCAGAAATCAGTCGGATCCCCAAAAAGTTTCGCATTCCAATCAAAATCTAGAAAATTATTATCATTTTTCGCTGAAAAGGGAAAGCGTTACGGTAAATGCCAGTATTCCAAAATGAATCAAAGTTTGCGTCAGAGCGATTTTTGTCATTCTTTTCGTTGTATCCGCGGAATCGTAACCTAAAATTAAGGAAAAAGTGATTATTCTTGAAGTTTTGAACTCCAAACTTGGTTCTAATCATAAAATAGCCCTTGAAAAGCCACTCATTTCAACTTGTCGAAAAGAACTTTTTCAACCGGTTCCCCCACAGGGGTGCACCCCTTCCTGGTCCAACACCAAGAGAATTCACGATAATTCCACTTTTTTTGGGGTTCACTGCGGGGTACACCTTAGAGCAGCACTCTAACAAAAGTTGTGGTGCACCCCGTGTCGAACTCTCGTCTCACCCCGCAGTGTAACCAGGGGTGCACCCCATTTAACTTTTAATACCTGTTAAAAAAAATATTTCCGTACACGATATCGGAGTGGTTCGTTTCTCAATATCACCATTGTCTGCAGTTTCATCCTAAGCTGTTACGGTAGCTCAAAATAAGATTTTTATTTTCGACTGGGTGCACCAGGGGTTCACCCCATTCAGGTCCAACGCGCGGTGCACCGAGAAAGTTCACGAAAAGTTCACTTTTTTCGGGGTTCACTGCGGGGTACACCTCAGAACAGCAGAATCCCGAAAAAGATGAACTTTTCGTTGATTTTTTCGGTGCACCCCGCGTTGGACCTGGATGGCGTGCATTCCTGGGGCGACCAGTCGGAATAAAACGTTTTTTTTTTAGCTACCGTAACAGCCTAGGATGGAACTGTAGAAAATGGTGATATTGGGAAAGTAACCACTTTGAAATATTATACGGGGTGCACCCCTGGTTACACTGCGGGGTGCGCCGAGGGTTCGACCCGGGGACCTTTGTTAGAGTCACCTTCTAGGAGCCTTGACATTGTGAAGAGGTTGATAAAGCACAAAAGAATGTTAACGAAAAAATATAAAAGGCTGGAGATGAACACAATCGCATTGAGAGCATCAGCTACTTCCTAAAAAAAAAGTTTTTTGACATTTTTTCAAATTTCGCCTTACTTTATTTGAGTACTGCGTCCAAATTCCATCCTTATAACTGAGCCCAGCATGAAATTTTCCATAATAGAAAAGTGGGCTGATCCCGATGAAGCATAGAAGCATTGAAGCCAGGTAGACGGGAATTGCGAACTTTTTCCAGAACTGAACATTTTTGAGTTGAAGAAAAATCATAGGATTTACTAAAACCCCTATAGTGACCTCTTTTGCAATCTATAGTGGCCCCTAGAGTTGACCCTCCAAGGTTGCCCCTATAGAAACCATTCCGGAGTTCCTAAGTTAGAATTGCAAGTTTTAGAGAGGAAAGAAAAAAGTTATAGATCAACTATAGTCTAAAGAGACGCCAGAGAAATAGAGAAATCTTTTTTTAAATTTTTCTCGAAATAATTCATTTTGAATTTCTAAAAAGATGACAGAATTGTTTTAATTTATTAGTGATTTTTGCCAAAATTTCACTACGAACCTGATTTGATTGGAATAATAAAGCTGTAGTTAGCCGATGAATACTGATAAGAATAGAACTGATATTTTGAGCCTGACCGAACCTTAATCATTTTTATAATAAAAAAAAATAATTTTTTTTACCAAATATTCGCTGTTTGAGTCACCGGCAAGACATAATAAGCATTGTCCAAAATATAAAATAAAAGGTCTCTCCCGATTTTTTCCCGCATTATCTTTATCGAGAACCAAACGTTCAGGAAACATAGTATGTTCTGAAAAATGAGTTTTTTTTAACTGGAACTTTGCTAGAGTGTTATAGTGCTTTTTGTTGACGGAAAAAGAAGGAATTTTTCGACTTTTGACTTGATTTTTAATGCTAAATGGCCCGCAAAAACAAAAATTATGGAATAAATCGAAGCTTTTCGGTCATAACTCGACTATGAAGCAGAATTAAACCTTTTATTCAAAATCAAAAATTTTTAAAGTACCTTCCAACCAAGTTACGACAAAATTTAGGCCTTAAAAAATTCCCTCTGTGAGAAAAAATTATAAATTACCATAGCCAAGTCACACTGAACGATCCGATAGAAAGAGTACTTGAATTTTTTCGTAAATAGCAGGAAAAAAATCAAAATCATCAGAAGTAGCGATGGAACTCCGTAGATAATATGAAGAATCGTCAGAATTTGCATTTCAAAACGTTTCGAATGAAGAATTATGATAGAGAAAATGAATGGGCCTTCCAAAACCTCGAAAAAAAAAGAAAAGTGTTCCTTTTCGCCTTGTAATTATTCGAAAACATTCACTCCAACCTATAGTTGTTGCTCTGAGCTTTTGCTGCACTTTAGAACTTTCTAGTAGTTTTTTTTAGCTCTCAGGGCAAAAAATATGCAAAGAAATTTTCGAATGAAATCTTTTTCACCTGCTACGGAAGTCTACGGCAAAACGTAGGAAGACTTTTTGAAAAATCCATCAAAAAAATTCTGAGCTTCAATTAATGCATAAAAAAATAAAAGCCGAACAAGGAATCAGTCCAAACTATATACAAAAAAATAATAAAAAGCCTCAAAAATCCAGAAAAAAATAAAAATAAAATTGCACATTTTCTACGGCTATTTTTTTTCCAAAGTGCTATTACTTTTTTTCGATTTTTTTTTGGTATAAAAATTCAACAATCTCCCCATTCAGAGCCGGGAAAAAAGCCTCGTTGTTACTTCAAAGGCGTTTTTTCCACGGAAATGAAGTGTTTGGAATCCGAAACCGAGCCTTCCATCACCTCAAACGAGGATTTTTATCAAGTAAAACTACTTGCCTTTGAAAAATTGAACATCAAAAATTCAGCTTTCCTGTTTCCTGAGCCAGGAAGTCAAGTACATCCAGACGGGCATCAAAAATGGCCTGAAAACGGAGATTTCGAAGAACAGTCCGACGCTTGGAAGGGACGTGAAATGGCTCAAAACGGAGCTCATCACGAGACTTCCCATGTACCTGCCCATTCAGATCGTCCGCTTCTTTTATAAGGAAGCTATTCAGGTTTTTGCACTGGAAAAAGAAAATTTTCGGGTTTTTTTGCCTAAAAATCCAATGAAAGATGTCTACTCTTTTCACGCAAGAAATTTAATAAAAATTTTAAAAAAAGTGAGATATTCTGCAAAAGCAAAAAGTAGAAGCTCTTCCATGGTCTGTTCAAATTTTGAATTTCAAGTTGTCGCTTAAGCTCCGCCCCTAATGGCGCAACATCCGGTCAGAAAGCGAGTAAATCACAGAGCGTTTTCGAATGACGTCATTGTATTTCCTGAGGCATCGAAGCTCCTCGTTTCCCTTACTACAAACAACCAGTAAAAAAAGACTTTTGGTGAATTTTCCAAAACTGAACTTTTAAAAAATGAAATCTCTTCAAGATTCATGATAGAAGAACTTCAATTTTTGTTTGTATAAAAAAGCTCTGGATTTTTTTTTTGGCCTATCATGTCTGGTTTGAAAGAGCACGCGAAAAGGTCTCTTTAGTTATTTTTAAATGATATCAATTGAACTCGAACGAAATTTTTCACTATTCCGGTATATCTGAGTCAAAAATGCTTCGTACTTAGGAACTCCATTGTGGTTCCTTTAGGGGCAACCTTGCCAACTCCTATAGGGGCCACTAAAGCTCTCGAAAGTGATCCCTTTAGGGACATGCTTTTCGATAATTGTTATGAACTCTAAGCGAAGAAGAAGCATTTCCTTCGGAAAAACAGAATAAATACGCGTTTTTGAATGGAATTGAAAGACTCCTATAGGGTCCACTTGAGCCTTAAGGGGCTTAGGGGTCAGATCCTAAACCCCTATAGAGACCACCTTTATTTTACCCCTTTTCAAGTTTAATTTTTCGGCCCCTATAGAGGTTGTAAGGCTTGGAAATTGCTACAAACACATTAATTTTGATTTTTTCTGATTTATTACGGCGTTATAAGAAAATTTAGATAAAGAAAAGCAAGTTCCTAACTGAAGTCATTTTTGAGCTTGAGGAAAATCGAGGGAATCATTTTCTATTTTATTCCATACGTCCTTAGCTAAAATTTGAGATCTCCAAGAAAAAAAGACGTTTCCAGACGACTGCCAAGATCCTGAAGGACGTCAAGTTCCCATTGGTTCTCGACGTCTTCGACTTTTGCTCGCCGGAACTTCAGAATAAGCTCCGCCCAATGAGAGCTGCGATTAAAGTGAATTTCGAACCAGTATGAAGAAATAAATGATAATTTTATCAGGAGCAAGACGATGCGTTGATCGAAATCGAGAGCAAGAAGAAAATGATGGACAAGGATGAGGCCGCGGTGAATAAATATTTATTCTTTCCAAGGAAAATTGAATTCCTATGAAGTTCTAGGTGTTCAGGAAGAGTATTAGTTGAAATTTGAGGGGAAAATCGATTTTTTGAATATTTCCTTCATGGGTTAAGAGGTTCAAAATTGCCAAAAATCATTAATATCATGAAATTTTGCGTATGGACGTTCTTTTCCGAGTTTTGATGATTTCGCCGTTTTTTGAAGATCTCTGAAAATTTTTATAGGCCACTATAGAGGCTCGCCAAAGACTACTTGGGGAGGACACTAAAGGGGCCACTATATCCAACTCTATAGTGACCATTATTTTCCATTTTAGTGGCCACTTCAGTAGTTTTAGATCCAGTGTTCCTTCCAGTAACTCTGATAACTTTAAAACCAACAGATTGGACCAGTTATGATGATCCATGGACCCCTAAAGTGGCCACTAGAATTTTTAGTAGTCTAGTAGTAGCACGTAGACCTCTATAGTAGCCATTAATTCTTAACCACTTAAGTGGTCACTAATTTGACCGCTATAGGGGCCACTGAAAATTTTCCCAGACAGATCACTTAAAAGGTGAAAGTCAATTTTTTCGAATTTTTTCTTCTTGAGGTTCCCGAAAATCCTTAATATCATGACATTTTACGCTCTAATTTCGAAATTTGATGATTATACAGTTTTCTGCCTTTTTTCAGGGCATTCGGGGAGATTAATAGTTAAAATTTCGGGTGAAAATCGTTTTCCTTAAATATTTTCTTCGCAATTTTTGATGGATTGAAAGGTTCGAAATTGCCAAAAATCATAATATTATGACATTTGCGCTCTAGTGAAAAAACCGTTTACGCATTAAATAAAAAAGAGACGTTCTTTAAAGAATTTGGATGATTTTAAAGTTTTTCTGGTTTCGCCCCGAAGCTTTTCACAGTTTTGTATATTGAATATTCATTTTGATTTTTTGTCAATTTTGAATCGTTTAGAAATTGAAAGATGATGGCGTCTTGCTGCCGACCGAGTTCCCGGACGATGTCGGGAGCAACAATTCGGGATTCTACGATTTGAAGGTGGTTTTCAGGGTATTATTAAAGAAGTTAATGAAATATGGGGTTTTTACACAAAAAAAAACGGGCCTTTTTCTGATTTACTGGGTTTCTGAATATTAGTCCACTAGGATTTCACATTTCCAAGGTTTTTGGCGGATTTCTTGGCTGGCTTAAGAGATTTTAGTAAGGTCTTCTATAGGGTTAAGGAAAAATTATGGAGATTCAGACGTCGTTTTATTTTTCTCATATGAAGCTAACTTCAAATGGACTGTAAATTTCTGAAAACTCTGATTCTTTGATTCTTTCCTCTCCTTTCTTTTAAATGATTTTTGATACGACTTTTCTGATTCCTCCTGATTCAGAAAAAAAAAATTTTTTTCGCAGTGAATCTGGTTTTCGAGTTCTAACGTTTCAAAAGCTTAAAAAAGCTCTTTTTGTCATAATTTGTGTGACCTTTGAAGCTTTAAAAATCGGAAAAGAAAAATTTTTTCCTTGTTCTGGAATCAGAAGGTCTTAAAACTTCAGAAAAAGTTCATCAAACTCAACCGGGGCTTGAAAACGTTCCCTAGGGAGTAGAAAGTTGAACGGAAAGATTTAGTTTAAAATGGGCAATTGAACCATTTTTGGTTCTGAGAAGCCAGAACAGTGAGATCTTACAAATATGTTTTTCAAGGCTGTCGTCACCCACAAAGGCCGTTCCGTCAAATCGGGCCATTACGTCGCTTGGGTCAGAATCCGCGACCAATGGGTCCTCTGCGACGACGAGAACATCTCCTTCTGTACCGCTGAAGATGTAGGCGTCGACTTTTCGAAAACAGAAATTTCTCGGGCAAAGTAGGAATGATGGATAATGGCCTCTAAAAGGGAGAGGCTCGAAAAAGGCCGCAAAGTGGGTCCCTTTATCGAGCCTTCTGTTTTTCCTGGGATTTCAAAGGCTCAAGAAATGGTGGAAAAGGGGAGAGGCAGCAAAAATGGTGCATAAGGGCCGAGAAAATGACCCAAAAAGGCAGCAAAAAAGGAACAATTCTATGGAGCCTTTTTCCACACTGTCGACTTCTCCTATGTTTTTCCACATTTTTAAAAATCCTTTATATGATTTTTTTTTTTTTGACAGAGTATTCTTTCCTTCTGGAACTTTTCTGAAATTTTTGAGGGCCTTTTCTTTTTTTCTACCTTCCCTGGAGCTTATCGATTTTTTTTATCTCCTTTAAAAGGACCTTCCCGATTAAAAATCATGAAAAGGCGCTAGAAGACGTCATTTTTTAAAAATTCCTGTTTAGTCACTTTTAAACTTTGCTCGGTTTTTTTTCCTCAAGCTTTTCGTAGCCTTGGCTTTCAGAAGTCTAGAGATCAGCTTTTTTGAACTTTTTGAAAACCCACATGGTTTAAAAGATGCGAAAAGATATTTTTCATAACCCTTCAAAACTTTTTTTAAAGACTTTCCTTCATTTGCCTGACTTCTTCTGATTTTTCCAAAAAAAAAAAAGAATCAATTTTTCAGGTCCTGAAGACGTCGGGCGGCGGCGACTGGCACACGGCCTACATTCTGCTCTACGAGAGCCGTCAAATCAAAAAATATGCCAAACCAGAAACTGCGGCTCAATCCAGTTGAATCGAGAAATTATTACGGATATTCTTGACCTTTTTCTGTAACTATGTGTGTTCTAAGTGTAATTTCCCCTTATTTTTATCGTTTTGAATAAAAATATTTAACAGAAATATTTTTTTTGTGTTTTTCTGTTACTTGCAGTTTTTTATTTGTTAAAGGGACATAAAAAATTTTTTCCGTAGGCTAAAAAGTTGCTTCATTTCATTGTAAAGTGTTTCTCACGTTTCTCTTCTGGTCAGCTATTTTTTTCCTTCTCCAAACTTTTGATGAATTGAAAAAAAGATAATATCCATCAACAAATTTATTCTGAACGATCAAAAATAACACGAACACTCACAAAATGTATTGAAATAATACAGAAAAAAATCAAATAAAAATGGTATATTTGAACTGTAAATAATGGTAGTTCAATTATCAGGACAGGCGACAAAAAAATGGATATTTTAACACGAGAAAAGTAACGAAAAAGGTCAGAAAACTGAAAAAAAAAAGAGTTCGATGATTAAAAACAGCAAAAAAAGAAACTATACATTGAGGTAGGTTAATTGTCAAGCACAAAAAACAGAAAGACATGAGAAGCGACAACATGAAAAAAAAAGAAATATACAAAAAAACGACTCAAGAAGGCACGCGTCGCGGTCAAGTATTCTTTTTGGATTTTTTTCATTTTAAATTTTTTTATAATTTTTTTATAATTTTTGAAAGAAACCTAAAAAATAAAGGATTGTCTAGGGTTCACGATTACTCACACATATCGAAATTGTACCAAAGACCAGGCCAAAGGCACCAGATTAATTTAAGTATAATTTCAACATAAAGAATCGCTATGACGTGCAAAGGATAAAATACGGCTGCGGTAGCGATACCGAAGAGAAACGTGGAGGTTCGATTCTTAGAGCAGAATTGGCAAACTTCCGAGAACACATATAGAACACTATTAAAGAAAATTGCAAAGTAAGGAGATAGAAAGCCTACGAACTGAGAGATGTGGGTGAAGACTAATCCGAAAACGAGGATTAGGATAAACTTGTCGGAGTAGCGAACTGCTGGGCGTCGGGCAGCTTGAGACCTCTCTTCTGACGTCTCCTCCTTGTTGACGTATCCTTCTTCGACGCTCTGATTCAGCTTCGAGACTTCTTCCACTTTCTCCAACGTCGGCGTCTCTTCGATGAAGCTCGGCGTTGGGACGTCTTCAGTGTAAGGCAGGCCGAAAAGCTCGGCAATGCTTTTCCTGTCGAAGCCATCAGAGTAGGTCTTCTTTGGCGGCATGGCGACTTCAGATGGCTCGATGCCGAAGATCTCGGCCAGTTTCTTCGTCGTGGCGGCGAGGTCTTCTGGAGAGCTCGGCCTGACCTCTTCAACGACGCCTTCGGGGTAGCTATAACGCAACTCGCCCAGATAGGACTCGGCGTAGGTAGGTTTCTTGATGCATTCGGATGACGTCATCTGCCTGACGCCTTCGGTGAGCACCGTGACGTCTTCGAAGCTTGAATGCGTGCTCAAGCTGCTGTTCAGCTTATCGAAGCTTTCCGAACAAGAGCAGGCGACCATGACGGTTTCTTTTTGGAAACTCCATTACTTCATACTCCCCAAATTCGCCATTGTGTCGTCTCTCTTTCTCTTCCTGGAAAAATGGTAATCATTAAGGACTTAGATTCGTGGCATTGGAATTTCATAACTTCTGAATGGGAATAAGTGATTCTGAACTTCTCAAAAAAGTTCAAGCGATTGACTAAAAGCTCTAGCCCAAAAAAAAAGAAAACCCGATACCTAAAGTAAGTTAAGAACATCTTATTTTAACCAGAACGCGACCCTATCCAATCTAGATGCGACCAGAAAGATTTTTTTCAAAGAGTTCTCAAACTCCTGACCTGAGCACTGACGAGCTTGTTCAACGTCTGTTTCAGCTCTTCCATCTCCTTCTTTTGACGTTCCGTGAGATTTTCGAGAGTTGTGATCCTCTCTCCATTCAGAAACAGGGCGTCTCTGTTCAACTCGTCCTGTTGCACTGCCTGGAAAAATTATCGTTTAATCAGGATCAAACTTCGAAAGAACTTACAAGCTTGTCCATCTTAGCCTCGCAGAACTCGTTCATGTATGGCGTCAGCATCTCGAAAGCTTTGTTGAAAGCGGAAAGAATTCTAAAAATTGAATATTTTTACCGAGAAGAGACTATTTTTGAAGGGAAAACACGGTGTCAATGAATGGAAAAAAGAGAAAACAGGAAATATTTAGCTAGGAATCCTAACAAGGGAGGTCATTTTTACTTTGCGGTTGGGATTTTCCTGAAAAACTGGCCAGAACGCTCCTTGATGTACCAGAAAAATATTCTGAAAGTCTCAACCTGCACAACTTCCTCGTTTTTGAAAAAAGACGCCTCAAAAGTCAAAGGAAACTCTCAAAATCCATATAAATGTGTTATTTTGAGGCTTTGAGCCCTGATTTCTTGAAAACTAGAAAGTTGGGAAAGTTGAGACTTCTAGGATCTTTCATCTGAAACATCAAAAACACTTCTGGCCAATTTTCAAGAATCGCAAAGTAAAATAACCTCCCCAGTTAGATCATTATAACTCGGAAATCAGTAATCTAGTGGCCTCTTTAATAGCGTCAGCACTCTTAAGTGATCCCTAGAAATGCTCAGAAACGTCCGGTTTTCGTTACGGAGGTCTGAGAAAAAGGGTCAAAATTGAGACGAGGCTTTGAACATATTAAAGATTTCAATACATTGCAAAGAAAATATCATAAAAAAAAACAGGGAACTTTACATCCAGCAAATCGGAGAGAATAAAAGGATGAGATTAAAAAAAAATTTAATCTTGGTCAGAAACGGCAACGTTATTTTGACTTATTATTTCATGACGTGCTTGAAAAGTCGGTCGTTTTTTTATAATGGCCATAAAGTTTTCGAAGTTTAAGAAAAGCGTCATTAGACATTATTTAGATGTGAATATATCTGAAGTACATACTTATTCATAATATGAACAGTTTCGTTTAATTTTCGAGAAGCGAAAATTCATTAAAAAAAAACTTTATTGAACCTGAATTTTTTCTCACTCGACGAAGAATACTATCAAATCATATTTAAAACTTTTTCGCTTACATTATATTCCGATTGAAAGTTTAAATAAAAAGGGTTTGAGCCGCCAAATTTTTGATTTTTTTGAACTTTTTCAAAACTTCAAATATTGAAAAACAGCTTCATCGGATTCAAAGAAAGTGTTGTAAAAATTTAAAGGTTAGAGTTCAAAAAGTTAAATGAATCGAGGACTTTGTAAATATTAAAAAAAGTGTTTTGATAATTAATGAAAAAAAGCCTACAAGAGCATCCAAAGTTGATCAGAAGTTTTAAGAGTTGAAATGAGGCCATAAAGGATAGAGACGCGACGGCCGTAGCGCAGTCAGTTGTGCGGCAAACTATCCTACAGAGCTCGCAGATTCGACCCTACCCGAAAAAAAAAAACGAAAAATAGGGCTAATATTAGAATTAATCTCATTTGGAAGCGTGTTGTAACCGTCTAGTTACTACAGTAATCTTCAAAACAAATCTGAAAAGGCTTCAGAAAGTCGAAGAGGCGTTTAGATAGATTCTGAGACTGCTCAGGAGCACAGAAATTTTTTTTGGCTTTTTTTGAGATTATAATCAAAATTGGAACACCGGCTAGGCGAATCGAGGTTAGCAAAAAGATAATAAAAAGCCAAAAGACATAAAGAAAGAAAGATAGAACAAGTCTGAACAACAAAAATATCTGTACAGACAGCAAAAAGACTGAACTGAGTTTATTTATAGAATTAAAAAAAGTCTAAATAGGGTTCAAAAGGTATCCAGGTTGATTCTAAAGCCTTTAAGAAGTGTATAAAGTTGAATGAGACTAAAGAGAAAGAAGGAATATCAAGAAGGTAACAAGAAGTCGCAAAAAAAGCGAACGTCTGAAATAGAGAGAGAAGAAAAATACGGCCGGACAGCATTTAAAAGGAACCTTCCTTTTTTTCTAAGACTATCAGGAAGAAGGACTGATAGAAATGTAAAAAGAGGATAGCGAAAAGAAAGTAAAAAGACTAAAAAAAGAAAGAAAGAACGGTTCTGATGGAGAGACTTGCCACCGAACAGTATTCAAAGCTGTTGAAGGCTCTAAAAAAAGGCCTCGATAAGGCTTGAAAATGTATTTAGATAGATACTAAGGCTTGAGAAAGATATACGGCGGTTCTGTGAGACAAGAAAACTAGAGCTAAGCGAAAATCGCAAAAAAAGAACAGGTCGGAGCGATAAGAGCCGCGGCAGACGGCAAGTCTGACCTCGGACCTCTGGCTGAGCCAGCGTCCCCTTAGATCTGAGCTCACTAAGACCTCCTACAGTTGACCTAGTCGCCACTGGACGCCATATAATTTATTGGAAAGATGCCAAACGGGCTTATCGTTCAGAAAATGGTTATATGGGAAAGAAGAACCCTCCGATCATCGGATGCGAGAAAATTACGGAAACTTATAATTTTTTTTTAAGTCGGCGTGGAACTCATGATTCAGATGATTCATTGATTGAAAGGATGCCAGCTGGGCTTATGATCAGAAGTTCAGAACTCACAAAATGGATTTGTTGGGTTGAACTGTTCGTAATGAAAGGCACTCTTTGAGTTTGATCCATCATTCGAATGAAAAATAATAAAGATTAAGAATAAATAGATCCAAAAAATATTGAAAGAGTGACCTTTTACCAACGTCCATGCTTAGAATGAATGTCCTCTATGAATCCTAGCTTCAAAAAAAGGGGAAAAAATTTGGGATTGGGACTTTTACGCGTCAAAATCCGAATTTGGAGTTACTTGGGCAATTTTTAACCAGAATTTTCAAATTCGCCATATTTCGATATATCGTAACGGCCCCCGAAATTCATACTTTGCAAAGTTGGAGGAACGAATTCAAACAAACAACGCTCCATTTATGAGATCGCCGTGAACACGGCTTCATAGAGAAGAAAAGAAAATAATTTTCCTCAAGTTTTCAGCCTCGAAAATACAGGATAACCTCGCATGCTGAGCAGGGTAACCCAGCCGTGCTAAAATGGGGTTTCCGCGGGTGCCCCCCGTATTAAACCCGAATAAGCCCAGCTGATAGAACTTTTGGCAATTTTTAGCCCAACTGAGACCCCGCTTTAGTACACCTGGGTTACATATTTTTCTTACACCCGTTGTTCCCCCGTTTTAGCCCAACTGAGACTAAAATAACCTCAGAAATACGGGTTTAATACGGGTACACCCGATGAGACACCTGCTCAGCATGCGAGACCAATCAGAGAACAGATTTGATCTTTAATCGACCTTCAAATGACCTAACTAGGGAATGGTCTCTATTCGCAGTGGGACTTCTGAATGAGACTAGGTTCACTAGATGTAGTTTTTTACGCTGATTTCAAATCTGGTCTCAAAAACTGCCCTCGAGACCTGTGAAAAAAGTTAGGGGTTCTCAAAGTCGAAAAATTTGATGTCTCCGATTGAGCTCATTTTTGGAGGGTGCTTCGACAGCCGTCGGATCGCGATAGGACACCGCGCCCGCATGCTCTTGTGTTAGGCGGGCCTTTGAAAGTTCATATCTGGGCTCCGAAATTTTTTCGAGAAAAATTCGATGATTTTTCGTGACCAGAGGGACAAGATCTATATACCCTCCAAAAATGAGCTCAATCGTAGACATCAAATTTTTCGACTTTGAGAGCCCCTAACTTTTTTCACAGGTCTCGAGGGCAGTTTTTGAGACCAGTTTTGAAATCAGCGTGAAAAACTACATCTAGTGAACCTAGTCTCATTCAGAAGTCCCACTGCGAATGGAGACCATTCCCTAGTAAGCAATGCCCAGCGCCATGCCGGTACTCAAAAACAAAAAAAAATGCCAGATGAGCCATTTGATCAGAAGATTACCTAGAAGAAAGATATAGAAAAAGGAACCTTCTGATATTCTGATCCTAAAAAATGATAAAAACACAATGATCTTATGTGAAAAGTTCAGATGAAAGTTGTTGAGGTTAGAAAAAAATGAACGGACTTTTTTTGGAAGCTTTTTCCGATTTGTACACAAAAAGTTGATCAAAAAAATAAAGACAATCAAAAAAATTTTTTTGAATGAATTCTATCATTTTTACACATTTTTTTGAATTTTCTCCTGATTATTCTCGAACTTAATATTATTAATCGACATCGATAAAAAGTTGGAAAACGTCGGAAAACGAAATATAATCTACTTTCTTCAAATTACTTTGTGATAAAAAAAAAAAAATCCTATCTCAAGTTTCCCAAAAATCCCAAAAATGCAAAGAGATCAAAAAAGCAAAGACACTCATAATTGCACCCGTCCAAATGACCTGGCCATTGCGCAACGCCGTGCCGGTACCGAAAAAAAAAAAAAAAGACGCCAGGAGAGCTCATTTGATCAAAAAAATCACCAATTGGTAGAACACGAATTATTTGATCTAGAAAAAAATTATTTGATCCATTCAAGTTCAGTAGTGTATTTTTTTCCAGATTGATGGAAAATTCAGGAATTTCTCTCCTTCTTTTTCAGAAATTTAATGTCGTGTTATCGTAAAAAATTTCAGGGTTTTTTATTTTTTCGTACTACAAAGGACGAAAAAAAAAATGATCAACTTTAAAATGTAGACTTCATAATTATCATATAGGCCATTCCGCGCTAGCTTGTCACGTTTTTCTTTCCGCCAAAATGCCAGGTCAAATTTAACCAACTTTCGCTTCAAGACCTTTGTTTCTTGCCGTTATAAGAGCAGAAATTTGATCTAATTTGGTATACGGTCTTTTTGGCGGAAAGAAAAACGTGACAAGCTGGCACGGAATAGGCTATATGACACCGTAATTTTGGTTGACCTAGACGCTAATGGACGCTATTTCGGTAAAAAAAAGCCAGGTGGGCTCACCTAGGAAAAGATTAGGCATAAGTATGGTCTGTATTAGAGCGAATAGTCTTTTGATCTTTTTATGCGAAAAAAATTATAAAAAAGGAGACTCTATTTTTAAAAAAAACTTGGATGAAGCTGGTAATTAAAATGAATTAATCTAGTGGCCATGATTTTTTAATTTTTAATTTTTGAGTGAATTTTTCCGATTTTTCATCCTTTGACTTTATATATTTCCGAAAAAAATTCTGTTTGAGAGCAGTATTGATCCACCGAAAATTGAAATGATAGTTGAAAAAAATGGCGAGGGACAAAAAGTTTTTTTAAACTTTTTTTGTCTTACAGTCCTTTTTACTTTAGAACATATTCTTCATATAAATTTTGACAGAAGCTTTGGTAACTTATTAGAATGTTGGATAAAAAGAGATCTTTATCTTGAAGAGCCAAGCGGGGAGAACAATCGGCTTCCGACTGACCTGGGTGTTGCGCAACGCCGTGCCAAGACCGAAAAACACAAAAAAAGACGCCAGGTGTTCTCAATGATCAGGAAGTCACCCATAGGTATGGTTTGTGAGGGAAAAAAAGAGAACCATAACTTCCGAAAAAATGGGTGATATGAAAAAAAAAGCCAGTGAATTTTCGAAAGGCAACTTTTCCGATTTTTTCGTATCGCTAGGGAACTTTCCGACGAATCCCTTTCCGACGTTTTTTTCCCTATATTTTTTTCGGTTTATTAAACATCTATTAAAAATTTTTTTTCTATTCCTTTGTGTTTTAAATATGAATAACTTGCCTACTTTATATAGGGAGATTTAAAACAAAGAGTTTATCGAGAAAAAAAAGTCGGAAAAAATTTCGTCGGAAAGTTCCCTAGCGATATGAAAAAATCGGAAAAGTCGTCGTTCGAATTTTCGGTGGTCTTTTTTTCATAACACTAAAAATGCTTACCAGGGAATGGTCTCAGCTCACAGTAGGACTTCTGAATGTGGCCATGGTTTCTAGATATAGTTTTTTTATGCTGATTTCAAATCCGGTCTTAAAAGATGCCACATAGGTCTGTGAAAAAAGTCATGGACCCTCAAAAGTCGAAAATTTCAGTGTCTCCAATTAAGCTCATTTTTGAAGCATATGTAGATCTCGTTCTTCTGATAACATAGACCAATTGTCCAAAAAATTTTTAGACCTAGATATGATTATTCAAAGCCCCGCAATGAGCTCAATCGGAGACACTGAAAATTTCGACTTTGGAGGGTCTATAACTTTTTTTACAGACTTGAGTGGCAGCTTTTGAGACCGGATTTGGAATCAGCGTAAAAAACTACATCTAGTAAACATGGTCAAATTCAGAAGTCCCACTGTGAGCTGAGACCATTCCCTGGTAAGCATTTTTAGTGTTATGAAAAAAAGACCACCGAAAATTTGAACGACGACTTTTCCGTGAGCTGAGACCATTCCCTGGTTAGTGAAGGTCAAAATTTTCTCAGCGTTACTTAAAGAAAACTGATATTTCAAAACTTTTACCCATTTCCTTGTCTATTTGACAGTTTTCTGTCCTTAGCTAGAGCGAAAATCAAAATTTAAAAAACCACGATACATTTTCATTCACGGGCAAAGTCCGAAAGGTCTCAAAAAGGACTTTTGGAAAAAAGGTCTCAGAAGCGCCTTTTTTCTAGAACTTTCTCTGATAAGGACCTTTTAAGGAGTTCTAAAAAAATAAGGCGGAAAAAAGATGAAAAAAGGAGATTACGAGAAACTTTTGACACCTTTTTAGGAACTCAAAAAGGAGCTTTAGCCTCTTCTTTTTAAAGGCATAAGGGCAGTAAAAAATGGGGTTTCAGGTTTAAGCAGTATCTTATATATTTTTTCTTTGCGAATCGAATGGTGTACTCAAAAAAATTAAAGATGTGACAACTTTAGAAGAAAAACGCGATTTTACTTTCCCGCTTTTATTCTTGAAAAAAGCTTTGGATCGGTGCTCAGACAACTGATTACAGTAGCCGTACACGCGATGTTGCGGACGTCTCATTAGACTCGCATTTTGTGAGAAATAACCGGATATCTGCTTCAAATTAAAGGTTTCTTCTCTGAAAAAACATTTAATCAAACAAAAAACACATATGGATAATAAAGAAAACACAAAATACCGCTATCCCAATCGAAACCTGTGTAAAATCATCATTTTTCCCCAAAGAAGCATTTTTTCGATCAAAGTTTGCAAATTATACATGAATAGAAAGTTTTTGTGACGAAAAGAACTTCGGTGTTAACAGAAAAAATTGAAAAGTGAAAGAAACGAAGAAAAAAGCGAAAATCCGGAAGATGGCGAAGCCGTTTGCCCATAGGGCAACTTTACTGCAAAGCGCCCTTTTCGCGGGAACTCAAGATTTCCTTTCTCCGACTTTGAATTATTTTTTCTCCGAAACTAAGAAATTCGGTACGTTTTCAAGTTCACCGTTCGATTCGCAATGAAAAGCTCTACAAAGTACTGCTTTGAACTGAAACACCGTTTTTTACTGCCCCTATGCCTTTAACACACGTTCTCTGAGATTTTCGAAAATACGTTGGTACAATAATTTTCAAGTTTGTTTTTTCGAGCTGAAGTTCATGTCACGTATACTATGCGACCTTCTTAACACATGACACCCGGTTTTGACAGGCTCCGCCCACTTTCAGGGTTATGGTGGAGAAAATACCGTAAAAAGCTAACTTTTTTCCTGGTCGAGCAAATCGGTTCAAACCAACTGTAACGCAAAGAGCACGTCATTTTGAACATTTTTCATGTTGGAAACTACTCTGGAAAAAATTTTCTTCTTGTGGAAAAAAATCGCTGAAAGTTGAAAAATGACGATTTCCGCAGTTTTTGAGCTCTACTAAAACGGGGACCCCCGATGGCCTTGATTTTTATTTTCTCAATCGATGTAGTGAGGTCTTGTGTGTTCGAAAAAAATATCCCTATATTCAAGTTTTAAGTGTCGTAGTACATCACCATCTCAAAGAGCGCGTCCAACTTGAAATTGGCCAAAACTTCAAAAATCCATAACTTTTTTGAGAGTTTGATTTCAGTTGAGTTTTTGTTCTTGATGTACTACAACTAACTTGTTTTCAACTCAGGACAGTAAAAAGTGGAAAACGAGAACTTGAAAAATTTTAATTTTCAAGTTTTCGATTTTTGGACTTTTTTGTTTTTCCCCCAGCTTTTCCGTTTATAAGCTCTGCTGAGGAGAGGACCCTAGAAGGCCTGGAATTTTATTTGATAAAATGAATAATCAGGTCTTGCTTAGTTCAGAAAAAATATTCCCGTCTTCAAGTTTTAAGTGTTGCAGTTGACCACCGAAGCGCCGAAGCTGGCGACCTCAAAAATCGAGTAAAAAAATGAAAAAAATTAATAAACTCAGTTTTTTTCACTTGAAAGTGAAAGGTATCCTTCCCAAAAACTTTTCTTGAGTACATCTCATTGAAAAAATGCATTTTGCCTGTGAAAAAATGACATTTTTTCGTTTTTTCCAAAATTTTCCACTTCAAGGTACATTTTCCGGCCTGAGAAATTTCAGTGTCCGTTTTTCTGAGCGAAACTTTTTTCATGTGTCTTCTGGACCTTGCATATACCTGAAAGTAAGAAAATTGTCTCAAAATTCCTTTGAAACTCGGAGAAAAAAGAAAGAATTCGCTCAGAATCTCGTATTTCTGGACTTTTTCAAGATCTTTCTTGATATTTTCTTCTGGCAAAAGGTTTAAAATTGCTCTCATTGTGTTTACACTGGTTTTGTGGTTATGGAAAATGTTTTTGTTAGTTCTTTATTAATGAGCTCGCAATTGCCAATGGGGTGTAGTTT